>JABCKQ010026325.1:0-14754 GCA_018857305.1 Termitomyces sp. T159_Od127 | reverse complement strand
GGGATGCGCAAGAAAACAAGACAGAGACAAGAACACAGCAAAACAATATGGGGCTATGGTAATATCAAGACTAGAGTACTACTTACTACTCTATGACTTATATACTACGCAGTATGTAGGCCTTGGGGCTCAGGCCTGGGTTCCAGTGGCAGGTTGTGGTGCCGGGGCTTGGGGTGAGACCTGGGGGCCGTGCAGGGTGGGGCAAGGTTGAGACATGTCACGTGGCGCGGAGGTCTAACACAGAAACACGTGGTGGTGGAGCAGTGAGGAGGGAGCGGGAGCAGGGTGTGGCGTGTGGAGGTCAGGTTGGTGGTGATGCATGATTGTGATGCATGATGGGGGTCTTGGCATGGGCTGTGGGTGATGGGTGGTGCCAGCACTGATGTGGCGGCTATGGGCAGTGTGATAGCCGAGACCGGCGCTGATGTGGCAGTCACAGCAGTGATGGCTGGGGGATGCCGCAAGTGGTGGTGGCTGTGGCAGTGACAGGTGGTGATGGGCGGTGATTGCCAGGGATGCCACAGGTGGCAGTGGCTGGTGGCAGTGATGGCCGGTGATGGCTGGGAACTGCCAAGGGAGTTGGCTGGGTAGCGGTCCAGACCTGGGGCGGTCGTGGGAGTGGTTTTGGGAGGGTTGAGGTCCCAGGGCCAGGGCTGAGTCCCGGGGATTGGTAGCAGGTCATGACATCATTGAGCTTTAGCTCAAATATCCAAGTAAAATGTACAATATATTCTGTCAAATCAGCTCTAGATACATCCTAGCCTCCATTGGCCAACAACTGTAGATGCTTTACTATACTATGTAAAGCTGTAAACACTTTTGCATCGACTCCTTTGTGACCATTGAAAAATGGTTCAGTACCAGCTGAAGCTAGACTATAAAATCAATAGCAACCTTCTTTCTTCTTCTTCATCAGAGGAGTCCAATTCAGACTGCACTAGCATGCTATCATGTGTGTTGAACTACAATCCTAGACTACGGCAATCGTGCTGTGATGCACCACCACTGCTCGCAGTGTTTTCTGTTTGTTCTTCTTTATTTTCAAAACTTTATTTTTTCTGACTATATAAACTAAAAACAACACAACGTCTCTCAGTTGTGTTACACATTGTGTCGTAACGTCTGAGGGTATGTTTACTTACCACTTACGTACCAACTTATAGATACTTACATATCTCCTGTAGACTTAAGTCTTTTCTGATCTACAATGTGCTGTGTCTGTATCTAAATACTGGACAGATTTGCCCATCACTCCTGCTGATAACACACTGCTCTCAGGCAAAGTCAGATAGATTGACAACTCCAAGTTTGTTGATTGAAGCAATAACCCTGATGCAAGCAATTTATTCCTTGGTCTAGAATCAGGGTTCAAGATTGATTTTATTCATATTATAGATAGCCCACTTGGCATTTCAAAGCTCTCACTCATGTTGCAAGCAACCTTGTCATTTTGTTTTGGCGGGGGTTGGTATTTTAATGCTGAAAGTGTCTCACTAAGTTGAGGAGCAGCATCTGGCTCTGAAAAGCCTGGTGTTTGGTCATCTGAGCTGGCTATGAGAATGTTGTGTCAATGTGGCCAAATAGAAGTTGCAAAGTTTGATGAGTATTGCCTAGTTTAGTTATAAGAGTCCAGAGTCTAAAGCTGATAGCAAAGGATTCAAAAAAAATGTAGCTGTTGGCTACAGATAAAATAATCTTGTGTGTTTCACACAGTAGCTGAATCAGACCAAATTATTGAATAAACTAGATATGTTGTGAATACAAGATATTCATCTTACATAATCTACTAATGCACATCATGGACATGTGTAAACTACTAAATAAGGTAACTAAACATGTCACAGACACATTGGATATGCATAAGGTAACTCAGCAGTTACAATATTCCATCACACTTCTTCTACACAAAGGGAGACAGAACAACTGCACTACATGTCATGCACACCTCCAACCCTGCAAAGCCATTTGACTCCAAGCAACTAGTACAATATGCACTTATTTTTGGTTGTCCAGGCCTCAAAAACACTTGGCAGGACCTCACCATTCAAGTAATTGGAGGATTCTTTTTGAGTTTGCATTGTATTGTGCCTTCTACAACAACAGTACAGGAAAAACTACCATCATTTGTTGGCTTATGCTTGTACTTGCATAACCTGGTCTGTATTGCAAGGCAATTGCCTCATACAACAAAGTATTTTCAGACTAATTGTTTGATCCTCAATAAGGGGATAAGGTTACTCTCTGACAAGTTAATGTACCTGATGATCAGGTACAAAATTTCTCTGATAATAATGCTCTCCATGTCTTACTCCATAACCACATTCCATTGTCTTGGATGGATCACATGTATATCTATGGCATGGTCTACCTAGAACAACAGTTTCATCATTCAATAATGTCCTTAGACATCTTTTGTGAAGTTGACAACAAGTGCCTGCAGCACTTGTCTATCTATGGTACTTCTTTGGCAATCTCCCAATGGAATGGGTGGTGTGAAATGTTCAAAGAGGACCATTATATATTGATGTTCAAAGTGTGTTCTATATGAAAACAAATAGCTGCATGTAGTATGCTGCCACCATCACCTCTTGCAACTAACATTGCAGTTACTGAGAGACTGATAGCAGATCCATCTACAGAGAGTTTTTGGACCCCACCACCTCAGATTAAAGTGGCTTTCATATTATCTGACTAGAAATGATAATTTGTACCATTCAACTTTATGAACTGTAGAGTCTTGGAAATTGATTTGCTAACAGCAGGGCCCATAACCTGATAAAGCATAGTGTATTGTGCATAAGGAATGTATATGATTACAGTATCACTGAAGTTGAAATCAACAAAATGTTTGAACTTCAGTAAATAAGAGTTTTAAGTATTTAATTTTTGTCTTAGATTCTGGTTATCAATCAAGTCATGTATGATGAATAAACAATGTACAATAAGTTATAGTATTATAAATAAATTACATACTGAATGACATAGACATAATGCACATAGCTAATTAATTGTCAATACATTTGACACTCCCATTCAATAATGCTTAAGAGCATCAAACACTTGATTTATTCTGGAGAATTTTGAACACATTATGGTGTAAAGCTTTAGTAAAGATATTTGCAATCATAACTTTGATAGAAACGTATCAAAGTTTAATTGTTCTTCAAGCAACATGATCATGCATAAAATGATATCAGATGTTCATATGTTTAGCATGTAAATGGAAAACTGAGTTATTCAAGAGAGCTATGCTGCCAGTACTGTCAATCAGAGTCTCTGCCTCAATGACTAACATCATAATAGGCAATGTTACAATGACAAGGAAGACAGGAGTAGTATCAGGACCAATGGACAACCAAGGGCTTTGCTTGTAAATAATAGTATTAAGTAAATACAAATTTCACACTTGTTACTTTGAACTTACATTGCATGTCAGTTATTTTGTATCACTTCATTTTGTACTTTTGCAGAATATAAATCCACATGCTGAGCATGCATTAACCCATTCTATATGCATTGTAATTGTAAACACAACTTTTAATACTTACTATGCCTTTCCAGCACCTTTTATTATTTAATTGTAAGTACTCTATAGCCTCAACAGAAACATCTTATTATCTTGGCAGCACAGTTGCACCTATGCTCCTTTTATTGTGCAGTCTGTGCTATCAAATTGAGCAATTGCACATGCAATTCATTTATTCAATTATGGTTATTATTGCATGCTGCTCTTAACAAGCACTTTGATTATACTGCTAGTAAAACCAACTTGTTGGTTTTAAAGGGGAGTTGAAACAAATTGTTACAATATGGCTCAGTTATTGCATTGTGACATGTTATTCAGTAGTGTTGATTATGTAAAACAACACCTTGTACTTGTAACATATCTAGTTGAATCAAATAAAGTGGTCTAATTTAGCTACTGCATGATATACAAGGTTGTTCTAGCTTTGTGGCTACAGTTACACATCCTCATTTACACTAAAACATTAAAGGAGCACTACCAAATCATGTGCATTGCCTTGTAATATCTCTGACAGCATCAGCTCTATTTTATTCCAGAGAAGTGTGAGTTTGAACAGATCTAGATTCAGTTCAGTACTTTGGACTGATCATCTCAAACAAAGCTGCAGAGATGGACCCAGTGAAGGTGGCAGTGACTGAAGCCTCAAGCCAGGGAGGAGATGCCAGATCTTCTAGGCTTCATCAACTTCTACCAAAAATTCATTTAGAACTTCTTTTATCATTGTTATAACCTGCCAACCTACCTCTGATCCTGAGCCCTAACCCTAAGACCTTCACCTCTCCAATCAGCCCCACTTAGCTATGAAAAGGATCCCTCTTGGCCATCACCACTCATCAATGCCACATTAGCACCTGCTCTGGCAATCTCCAGCCCATACTAATGTCAGGTTCTGCTGACCATAGAGGCTCAGATCACTGGGCAATTCCTTACATGGTAAACATAATATCTATATGCACAGCAAATACTGTCAAGGAGCACAGGACATATGAGATGGAGGGCAGAATCAAGAATGTGAGCAGTGGACAAGTGGAGAATGCTAAGGCAAAGAGTGTAAGTGCTGAGATAAGGAAGAGGGGTGGAAGATAAGTGCTGGGAATGAGAGCAAGTCCCAGGACTAGAGATCTAAAGATCAAGGTGAGTAATGAAGACTTAGCAAGTCCCAGAATCAGAGATAAGGTGCGGAGATCTAACTAAGCCAGAAAAGGAAAGAGTCAAGGCAGGAGATCGATAAGGAATGGAAAAAAATGAAGATCAAAGTGTGAAAGGAAGAGAAAGAACTTGGAGACTTGAGGCAAAGTGAGAAAGAAAAGCAAAGAATGGATTCAAACAAAGGTACAAGACGAGTAGAGACAAGAGTGATGAGACAATATGAGACAAGTAAGAGATAATACAAACAAAATAAAATAGAGTCACTAGAGAAAACTGAGACACAAGACATAAACAAAATAAAACAGAAATACAAAATGAAGTATGACAATATCAAGACTACTGTACCAAAGGCTACTTTATGACTTATATACAAGAGGTGGTAGGTAGGCCCTAAAGCACAGGTTCAGGCCCTGGTGGCAAGTCATGGCACCAGGGCTCTCAATGAAGCCCAGGGATTGTGCAAGGCAGCAGTAGGTGTTAGTGTAGGTTGTGCAGCACCAAGGAAGCTCCTAAAGAAAAGGCCTTGCTTTGAAAGCACAAGAGGCATGGAATTTCAAAGAGGTGTCAAAGAGGTGAAGAATCAAGTGGAGAGGGGGCATAGAGCACAGAGGTTGGGCTATGGATGTTGCGTTGATAACACTTAAAAATGTGCCAAGTGGTGTTGGGGTAAACAGTCACTAGGCGGTGTGAGTAGCATCGGGCTTGCTAGGTGAGGAAGAACCAGGCAAAGTCCCAGCAGATGAATTAGTAGAGGCAGTGGCAAGGAAAATAACTGAGAGGCTTAATATAAGTGCCAAGTGCTAGAGGCCTGCCATACTTACTAGGTACATATAGTGTGCTAAAGCACTGGTGTACTCTCAGTAACAAAACAAAGCACTAAGACAGCACCTTGACAAAAAACAGATGAAGACTAAGCTTAATTGAGCTTTGAAGCCTAAGGCATAAGAGATGGGGTGTAAGAGTTAACTTGTTGCCCACAGTAAGTAAGTACAGTTTATATCTATAATATATGCAACAAAGCATGTGAATTTCAAAGTGCTGACTTAAAAAAGGCTGTTTTAAGTAAGTCTGATTATGTAACAAGTGGAGTTTGAGAAATGTGTTGAGGTTTTTTGATTTTTGCAACTAAGTCTGAGCATGATTTAGTGAACAGTGTTTTTCACACCTTGGATGTTCCAGCCACAACATGACCAAACAAGACCTTGATTCGATTATGTGGAACAGACACCACATGACAATTATAAGTATGCTTCAACTACTCATTGATTAATATTAACATATTATTGAATACAGCTGATAAGTGATATTTTCAAAGATCTAAGACTGTTGATATACTCAATATATCACCATGTAAGTGACTATTAATGTTTTTGAACCATCAAAATGCTTAAAATTCAATTATTCAGGCAATCTCTAACTACTCCTTCTAACATTCAATCACCCACCACTTCTGAAAGTCAAAGGCAACAAGTAAAGGGTCAAAATAGACTTCAACAGTTATAAATGACTGATCTTGATGATTGTCATGCAAATAGAAATAATAATAGATCAGTGCTTGTGCTACCACTTCATTTTGGAGCTGAAAATATGGGCACTGGAGATATGGGAACGGAGGGAAATATGTTTGGGAATATAACATTTAGAAGCAATAACCAATCTTTTGCTACTGCTTCTAGCTCTTCAAAAAGGCCTATTAGACAGCCTGCAGCTGTTGATGATCCATTTTCTATGATTATCCTTGAAACTCATTTACCTGAGGGATGGAATACTCCTTTATAAAACCCTATGCTTAAAATAATGCCACCACTACTTCCATCTCCACTTAGAAGAACCAGGAAGATAAAACAGATTAATCAGCTGATTCAAACTATCACTTCTGCTGAGAATCCTGTAGACATTCCACAAACTCATTTACATGAAGAATAAGATCACTCTTTACAAAATGCTATGCCTACAATAGTGCTACCTCCACCTTCTCTACTGAGGTGAAATAATAGGCCAAGACAAGTTGATCAGTCTGCTGCACTTGCATCTATTGGATCTACCAGTGCTTCATCCAATGTGCGACTTCAAATAATCTTACTAGGGGAAATATTGCACATAGAAAGAGGATTGCTAATCTTGAAGAAAGGTGATAGCAAGCTCTTGCTGCATTACAAGAGCAATAAAGAATCAGGCATATGGCTGAAGAGCAAGTGAGGCAACAAGTTAGAGATAAGGTTAAATTAAAAGGCTGCTTTGACTAACAAAGTTTAACAGCATATTGAACTCAATCCTGAGCATATGCCTTTGAATCAAACTAGGGCTCAAATGATTTTACAAAATTGGGAACAGAAGCATTCTGCTGATTTGGAGGAGGACTTCAATGGATTAGGTCCTCAGATCAAAATGCCTGCTCAGGATAACTTGGAGGATAATATCCTTTCTCGAAATCATAACTGGGAGAATAATATACCTGCTCAAGATGGCTTGGAGAATATATGTGCAGCATTTGCACAAATGATGCAGAATCCTCTGGAGTATTTGGATGATCCTACAATCAATGGAGACAATCCGAAACAAGGTTTAGCTGATCATGATCCTGCTAAACATATTTTTGAGGAACTACCTCTCGATCCTCCTATACAATAGCTTGGCCCTATTCAGCTTGGGAACACCCTTCCTAGAGCAAAACAACTATATGAAAACAAACCTCCACCACATTATCTTATCTTAGATCTATGAATATTGCATGTCCACACTGTTAAGCTTTACATTGGAATGCCAAAAAGCTTACTCAATCCACTAGACATCATCTAAAATTTGGCATGTGCTGCTTGCAAGGCCAGATTGATTTGCTTAGACTTCAAAATGCTCCACCAGAGCTCTTGAATCTCCTTCATGGCCACCATCCTCTCTCTGCTACTTTTAAAGAATATATTAGAAGTCACAATGCAGCCTTTGGAATCACTTTTTCAGGAGTAAAAATTGATCAGGGCTATCACCAATGCTACTGGACCATATAGCTTCAGGATTAATGGAGAACTCCATCATTCTACAGGTGCCTTGCTTCTGAATGAAGGTCAACATCCTGTATATACACAGCTCTACTTTTATGATCATAATCAACAATTGTCCTTTTATCAACAACATAATCCTAGATTAGACCCTCAGATTATAGCCTCTTTGCAGGATATACTTGCCAGAGTTAAAACTTTTATTGACTTATACAAGCAAGCAAAGCATATTATGACAGAGATTCCAGAAGGCCAGCTACAAAAGCTCTTTATTGACTTGAGAGCTGATTTCAAAGATTGTCGGTATTATAATAACCTCAATGAATAAGAAGGAGTGGCTGCTATCATACCAGAAGATGGCTCTGAACAGCAATCAGATCATTGTGATGTAGTCTTATACTTGCAAGGAGGTAAATTGAAGTGAATCAATCATTTGCACCCATATTACACTCCATTACACTACACCATCACCTTTCCAACAAGAACATGGATTTCATATCACTATTCAATCTAGACATGGACCTCAAGGACAGCAGAAATCAAAATTTATCACACAATCTGCATACTATGCATATCAACTTTAGCAGAGAGCTTTGGAAGCCAATGCTGCTTTACTTCGGAGTGGAAGACTTTTTCAGCAATATATTGTTGATGCATGGGCTTCTACTCAACAAAACAAGTTAAACTGGGTCTGGCATAACCAGAAAAAGATTAGAGCTAAGCTCTATCAAGGAGTGGTTGATGCTATTGGAAATGAAGAATTACCTCAACAGGATCATTGTATTATTCTTCCTACTACTCACACTGGAAGTGAATGACATATGCAGCAATTATTTCAGGACTCTGTGACTATTTGCAGGCATTTTTGAAAATCTGATATCTTTTTGACTATGACTGCCAATCCAAAGTGGGCTGAAATTGAAGAAGCTCTGTTGAAGGCACTTGCTGTCAAAAAACCAAAAAGACTTGGAAAGAGAGGGATAGAGCAACAGCCATTGGAAGGATGTACTTTGCTTCATCCAGGCAGGGAGAAAGGTTTTATCTTGGAATGCATTTGACAGTTGTGACCAATGCAACATCATGGGCTGATCTGAGAACAATCAATGGACACAGTTATCCCACTTACAAGGAGGCATGCAAAGCACTTGGACTATTGGAGGATGATGCAGAATGGAGGCAATGTCTCAATGAAGCTGCTCCAATCCAACTAGGATCAGCTCTCAGACTGCTCTTCTGCACTCTTCTACTCTATTGTGCTCCTACTACTCCTGAAGCTCTACAGAACAACTTCAAGCAATTCATCTGTGATGATCTTTGACACATACTACAGCATATACAGCAATATAGAGAAAGAGACTTTGCAGATGATGAAATCTATGACTATGGCCTTTATCTCATTAACAAAACCTTGATGCATTCTGGCAAAACTCTTCATGACTTTTCTAATATGCCAGAACCTCAACAAGTTTGGAATGTGATCCTAGGTAATTGATTTGTATAAATAGTTGACTTGAATACTAATGAACTAATTTTAGGCAACAGACTTTTATATGAAGAAATGGGTTATAATGCTGAGGAGTTGAAAAGAAGGGTAGAAGAAAACAAGGCTAAGTTCAATGCTGAACAACTGGACACTTTCAATGCTGTCATGGACTCAGTGGACAACAACTCATTACCAGCACTAGAAAGTATTTCTGGTGAAAAAAGGCAAAAAGAAACCTGTTATACCACTTTTATGTTGTGTTTACTTAGGAAATACACAAGCTTTTTCTGGCTGAGAAATCCAAGAATACTTACACCTTTTTCCTAATTGTGTCATAGTGTAAAATCATGCCTTTTCGCCATCCTTTTGCTGCAGTAAACAGGATGATAATTTTGATAATTTTTGTTTCTGTTTCTTAAGGAAAGATAACTCAGGTTTACAATGAAAACATGTATTAAAATGCTTTACAATTTTTCTTTTAGAATACCTCTCTGATAATCTTATTGTTCTTCTTGAGGAAAATATAAATGGAAATATTTATAATATATTTCCAGTTCAGATATGCAAAAAAGAGATATACTTCATTTTTCTCCCTGAAAAATGTTGTGGAAACAGACATCGACTTGATCAGGGTGTCACTAATTGAGTAGATTAAAGAGTCATCAGCAACTTGATGTCAATATGAGTAGCAATGTGATCCTTATTAATCAATGATAAAATTAGATAAACAAGATGAGAGGCCACTAAATGACAATTATGAGACATAGCAACCACTTGCTCCCCTGCCTCAATGATTTCTATATCTTCTGTTTCTGCATTGTCCTCACAAATATAATAATGCTCCTGACTCTCTTCTTGGAAAATGTTAATGCTGAATGTAATCAACATTAGTGCAGCAGCAAATTAAAGATGCTGTAATGCACCTCATATCATACTGACCACCTCCATGCCTCAACAATCATTAGGTCTTATGCCTCAGCATCATCCTTGCAGATATACCAATACTTCCAACCCTCTCCTATGACTGAGCCTTCATCATCTGATTAATCATCTTTCTTGTAAGACAATTCAACATCCCACCTCCCACACCCAACAAGTAACCTGAGATTCTATGCAATCAACAATGCAGTCTGCTCAGAGTCACATCAGATCATCACCACCTGCACCCTGCTTTGCAGAAGTGTGATGGAGTCCACGATGCCTCCAGATATGACCATGTATTTCTGTTTTGAATTTGGGATGTTCATGTACACATTCAAAACACTATTAGAAGTTTTCATGTAACTGTTTAGGGTGTAAGAGGAGACAGTATTGCTTAGCTGTGATGATATTGCTGGAAATCAGCAAGTGCACATTTGTGATACCACATGAAAAGTCTATGTGAAATCAACTCATCCATCAGAAGGGGCAAGACAAATGAATTCGAAAGAGACCAATCACACACATTGCAAGTCCCACCATGCTGCAGCCCACATAGCATGGGCCAATTTCCTCTCCATCCTCCCTCACTTCTCTGAACAGTATCCTCTACATCATTTTACAGTGAGATCATGGCTTTTGCAAATGTAGCTTCATAGGATGAGGTGCACATCATCAGTCAGTGTCCACCCAATTTTCCCCTTGTCACTTCATCCACAGACACACTGAGTAACTCCAACAAACATGAAAGAAGATCTAATGACAAGTAAATGCTAGGATCAATGAAATGGAAATACAGTACATACTGCAGATATGAATGGAAACATCTACATTATTGAAGCCTGATACAGGCATAATCAAGAGATACCTCTAAACACAATGGTACTGTTGAGAGCGCAGGATGTACAAGACTAGGGGTGAGACTGGGGATGCAAGCTGCAGATGAGCAGGAGATTGCTGGTCATACCAGGGTGAAAGTGCGAGTACTGGGAATGAAGAAGGGGGTTGGAAGACAAGTGCCAGGGTGAGTGTGAGTTCCAGGGGTGTGAGGATAGGGTGGAAGACAAGCACCAGTGTGAGAGCAAGTCTTGGTACTGATGATTGAGTAACCAGGGCAAGTGAAGGGACTTAGCGAGTCTTGGGATCAGAGATAGAGAGTGCAGAGATCTAATTGAGTCAAAAGGAGAAAGAGTCAAGACAAGAGATAGAAGGGTGTTGAGAAGCAATGTCACACCGACTACCTTTAGAATACGTTCACATATTTTCTTTTCTTTTCTATCTTCACAAAATACTTTTACATCATTCTTGCGCTGCCACTGCCACCACTCATGGTGGCAGCAGTCTCATTTTTTGTTTGTTCTGATTTGTTTAAACCTTACTTTTCTGGCAGCAATGTGTGCAAACAAACACAGCATACCCTCAGTTGTTCTCTCCACACCATCGAGACCTTTGAGAATATGTGTTTTGTTATTCTACTTTACTTACTCTGTACTTACCAATCCCTGTAGATATTAATATAGCTATTTGTATCTACAGGTTAATACAGTTGCTCTCTCCACACTGTCAAGACCTCTGAAGATATTAATACCTCTATTTGTATCTACAAAGGGGAAATGGAATGAGTCAAGACTAAGGTGAGAGAAGAGGAAGAGAGGAGAAAGCAAGAGACTTAGAGATGTGAGGCAGAGAGAGAGAGAGGAAGCAGAGATTAGATTCAGAGATACAAGACAAGTAGAGACAAGAGAAAAGAGACAATATGAGGTGAGTATGAAACAAAACTGAGATTAGTCAAAAAATGGGAACTGGGACACATGAGACTAGGAAACAAAAACAAAACACAAAACTAGAGACAAAAGGTATGGCAATATCAAGACCAGAGTACTTGATGCTACTCTGCAACTTATATACTGGATAGTAAGTAGGCCGGGGCACAGGTCTGAGCCTCGATGACAAGTCACAGTGCTGGAGCTCAAAATGAAGCCTGAGGACCATGCAAGAGGGTAGCAAGGGTTGATGCATGTTGTGCAGTGCAAAGGAAGCACTCAAAAGAAGACCATGCTTTGGGAGCATGGAAGCATGGAATGATGATGAGGCAAGGAGGCAAGCAGGGATGAAGCATGGCAGGCAGAGGTCAGACCAAAGGTGATGTGTGGTTATAATGCATAATAGGTGTCTTGGTGGGAGCCATGGGGGCCTCAGCATGGGCCAGGGGTAGCATTGGAGGTTGCTGAGGTAGGTGCTGATGTGGCAGCTGTGGGTGGTGATGGTCAAGGGGTGCTGGGAGTGGTGGTGGCTGGTGGTGGTGATGGGCGGTGATGGCCAAAAGTTGCCAAAATGGTTGGTCAAGTAGCAGTCCAGGCCTGGGACGTCATGGGAGCTGGTTTGAAGAGGTTGGAGTCTCAGGGCTGGGCCTGAGTTCTGGAGGTTAGTAGTGGGTTGTGACAGATGAAGTCACTCATCATTGCAATCTCTTCTGGATATTGGCACAGATCCACATCCTGGTATTCAACAAGCAACATAGCTGAATCAGTGGTAACTTTGAGCATCAGATTTCAAATTGACATATAAAGATGAGTGCAAGAAATTGTAGTGTAATACTGTAAATTTAGTTGCTCATCTGATGAACAGTGTCAAGGGGTCTAGTGGATAGAACAAGACAACTATAGCAGTAGTTTCTATGGGAGGGGTGAGCACTGAGTATTAAAAACAAGTTAGTTTAGAGACAGCACACACACCCAAGACAAGGATACAACAACAGTCACATCCTTCCCTTCCCAGAATATGTGGTGCTGTGCAAAATGAGTCCAAACATCATTGAGGTGACAGACTTCCAGATGCGGTGATAAGAACCAAGTTGTATCAAAAGGTGTACTAACAATTTTTCTGGCACAACTGCATAGATTAGTGGTTAGCGTGCCCTATGGATTACCTGCCACCTCCTCCAAAAGCTGAGGTTCAAACCCCTGGCTTATGTTTGGCATATTTTTCATCATTATTTTTTGATTTATTTACTTTATTTTTTTGACCCTGAGGTTTTGCCAGCATTGCTGCTGCTACCTGGTAACCACCATCATTCCACTATATTGACATTTGGGCAATTCCATACTTACTTTTTGGCATTTTTGACATGATAGACAGCTGGACTAATGCCGTTAGGCATCACTAAGAGCTGATGGACATTATTCTATATGAAAGATTGTAGTCTACTAATTTCCACTACACCCTAATGAGCAGGTTAAAAGACAAGATCACAAATATAGACTCACATCCCTCCTAACAATAATTGTCTCCATTTGACTGTTGAATCTTCTCCATTTTGGCAGACACTACCTGCCAAGTTAGTATGAAGTCACCTTATTAGTTTTGGATACCTTAGGGGGTAGAGAATAGAAGGTTGACATGCAGAATACAAGGCGCTTAAACAAAGTTGAAGGGCACCTTTTCGACATCTCCAAGATTCAAACAGTCAAGTACAAAGTGCTCGAGTCATGACAAATGCAAAGCAACAAATCAATCCCATCTGGGAAATCAATCAATCATAGTGAATACTCACACCACTCTTGTAGCAAAGTTGGAGGTGTTAGCCTCTGTGCAGAAGGGGGAGTTGTCATCTGAGAACAGGAGGACAGGCTTGAAGGTGACTGCATGCTTGAGAGCATCAAAGGCAATCTGCTTTGGAGAACTTCATTTCTAGGCAGTGTCTTTCATAGTGAGGTTGAACAGGGATGTGAATTGTGGTGCAATCACACAACTAGCAGAGAGGAATTCAAAGTTATATTAGGAATGGTAATCAACAATACAATGGTCATTAATCATCTAGCAGAGAAGAATCCAACGAGAACAAGTCTAACAATCCTCACTGCTTAGTACAGCCCATCAACAGGCAGTGGAGGTGTGAGAACAACTGTACAGGTGACCAAAGCTAACCTTAACCTTAAATAATGCTCAAACAGGAAGTGCAGAAAGTCCTGAAGGTTTCTCAGAAAGAAAATGACTTTCAGAGATTTTTGTCAGGTTCCGCTGACCACGGGGGCTCAGTCTACTGGGAGAACCACCTTACGGTTATTCACCACGTACAAACACAGAGCACCGCGGGGAGCACGAGGCATAGGAGACCGAAGCGGGGTGGAGGCTGGTGCGTGGAAGAGTGCCGGTAGCGCCGGTGGGTGAGACAAGTGCTGGGGTGGGTGAAGGACAAGTGCCGGGGGTTGGCGTGAGTCCTGGGGGTGTGAGAGAATGAGACGAGCGAGCGCCGGTGAGCGAGCGAGTCCCAGGGACCAAGAGATAATCAGATGCGGGGACTTAGCGAGTCCCGGGGATGGAAACAGAACCGGGGAAGTTGGATGACCAAAAGGGGAAAGAGTCGAGATAAGATAACAGGAGATGGAAACGATTAAGTCGAGAGAGGAGCCAGGAACGGAGAGTTGAGAGAACTTAGAGTAGAGAAGAGAGAAGAGAACAACGAGATTAGATTAAGAGTACGAGATGAGACGAGACAGAGAGATGAAACAAGACGAGTACGATGAGAAAAAGAAGCAAGTAAAAGTATCAAGACTGGGATGCGTGAGAAACGAAACAGAGACAAAAACACAACAAACGAGACGGGTTACGGTAATATCAAGACTAGAGTACCTACTTACTACTCTGCGCCTTATATACTACATAGTACGTATGGCCCGGGG
>JABCKQ010026324.1:0-14797 GCA_018857305.1 Termitomyces sp. T159_Od127 | reverse complement strand
CTTATAGAGGTAATGATCAAGATGACATGAGAGAAGCAAAGCAAAATCAACTTGTTGCAGAAATTATTGCTCATAGACTATAATTACTACTGCTTGTAGACTTGGCTTAATACTCTATAATCAAGTAATTAATTTCAATCTCCATCGAATGAATTATCTTGATCAAGATATTCATTCTTAGTCCAGATACCAAGCTTATATTTCTCAATAAGCTGTCCTCACTTTTTGATTACTAGTTCATCCATATGTTTCTGTTGAAGCATAGCAAATTGTTTCCCAGATGAAATACTTTGAATCAGGCAATAAAGCAGTTGAAGAAGTAAGAAAACCAGACCTCTGCATTTCAAAAATGGTATTACCTGAAGAATGCTTGGATGGAACCTTTGAGCTACTTGTCTGAGCATGTTGGAGAGCCTCACAAGAGATTGAAGATGGTTTAGCAATGTGTGATGACTTGGTGGTGTAAGGGCGACCTCCGAGAGTTGTGGCTCAATCACACAATTAGCAGAGGGAAATCCAAAGTTATATTAGACATGGTAATCAATGATACAATGGTAACTAATCATTTAGCAGAGCAAAATCCCAAGAGAACAAGTCTAAGGATTCCCCGCTGCTTGGTGCAGCGCATCAGCAGGCAGCAGAGGCGTGGAAACCACTGTACAGGTGACTGGAGCTAACTTTAACCTTGGATAATGTTTGAACAGGAAAGATGGGAAGTTCCAGGAATTTTCTAAAAAGAAAATGACCTCCAGAGATCTCTGGAGGTCTAGAACAAGTCCCGGAGGTCTAGGGCAAGCCCTGGGAATCCTGGGGAGTGGCGTAGGATGTGCCCAAAAATGAAAGCCTCCTGACAGGTGGAAGACAGGCTTTTTGATATATCTGGAGATGAATGAATTGAATTGGCCATGGATAAAAGATTTGATCTAAAACAAGGCTGAGTAAGTGCAGGAGGAGTCAATTCTTAGAGCTGAGGAACATCTGAGGATATCTGAGATGCCAAAGTAGGATCATCATGATCAGGATCCTGATACCAAACAGTAGAGTTTTTTGGACCAAGTGCAGTGGTAACAGCAATAGGCACAACATTGGAACAAGTGGAAAAGGTGTTATAGAGCTGAGTAAAAAAGAGAAACTTGGCTTAAACTTGTTCTTATTAAAACTGATTAAAAACTGAATAGATCAAAAATCAAAGAATTGATGCACTCCATAAGTTTTGATCTTATTAGGGGTTGTCTCATTTGGGCCAGTAGATGAAATGTAATAGTTAAGAACAGTTTCTTAAGAGTTGGACTGACTTTCTGGCTAATTTTCATCACCTTCAATCTGAAGTCCACCTTCAGTTTGATAAAGTCTGCTGTGCTACTTGCAATATATTTTAGTAAGACTAGAAACCTTTTTTCAGAGCAGGTCAGGCTTAGTAGTTGGAGAGTACATGCCTTTCAATCTTACTCTTAATACAATCAGCCACTCTATTGGCATCAAGATCAAAGAGCTTAGGTAGGATCTTTTGCCCAATCTGTTTATACACAGTCACTTTGGTCTCTCCACTGGTATTCTATATGTGATAATGAGTTGGTCAATGAGTTTATCAGCCATATAAAAGACAGTACATACTTCCATCTTATCCTTCTTCCCAAAAAGGACTTTGTAATTGTTTGGAACTTCCATTTCTGTCAAGAGAGCCCAGATAAGATGATGTCCATTTTCATCCCATGGGATAGTGGGTATCTTAATCTTGATTTTTATCTTAGATTCCATGAAGAATGAATGAATGCAAGCCACAGTCAACAATTCAGAGCGACACCCACAAAAAACATGATCAGTCACACTTGAGTCACATGGCAAAGTGTGATGGAGACTCAAATTATATATTACTTTATCTATCAAATACAAAATACAAAATGCAGCTGCAGAATGCGCCCAGTTTTGAACCTTCCTATTCAGTCAAATCCTGTGTAGGTATATCATGGCTCCTAGCAGCCATCAACTATAAGTGCTTCACTACATAAAGCTGCAGACGTTTCCATGTTAATTCTTTGGTGATCGCTGAGTAGCAATCTGGTACCAGTTGTAACTGTATTGCTAAGGTTGATAGCAACTGTTTGTTCTCCTCCTCCCTCATCTGAGAAGCTCAGTTTAGAATCCAGGTCCAAGGCCTGTCAAAGGCCTTTGTACCTCACTTGTGGCTTCTTGCTACTTCTCTTCTTTCTTTTTACAATTATAGGCAGCTGGGCTGCTGATAAGCTCCAGGTTGTGTCAAAAGGAGTGCTGATATAAATTTTGGCACAGACGTGTGAACTAGTGGATCACATGCCCTATAGTCTACCTGGTGCCCTCCCAAAGGGGGGCCAGGGTTCGAATCCCTGGACAAGCACTTCTTATATCAAGTTATTATTTTTTAGACTATGTTTACTTCACTTTCTTGACCCCAAGGTTTCACCGACCTTACCGCTGCACTCTAGCAACCACCATCATTTTACAACACTGAAAGTTAGTGATTTCATACCTACTTTTTGACATCTTGATACAACAGACAGCTTGATTGGCACCACTAAGTATCATTAAGGTCTGATGGACATTTTCTTATATAAAAGATTGTTGGTCATTGTTTACTTACCAAGTTTTCCACTTTGGCAACCTTTGGTCACCAACAGCGACTTTGCTTACAACTTAGTATATATACTGTACTTGTACTCTGCCAATAACAAGTTATCTTTACCATCCATCTCTTACGCTTGGGCTTCAGAGCTCAATTTAGTTTGTCTCCAGCTTACTCTATGCCAAGGCACCACTGCATAGTGCTTTGTTTCATCACTGGGAGTATGACAGTGTCCTAGTACAATTACATGCCTTGCACACACAGCAGGCTTCTAGCGCTTGGCAACTATGCTAAGCACTACCTTACCACTTCTTTACCACTATTCTCCACTAACTTGTCTTCTGAGACCCTGCCTGGTTCTCCTCAATTAGTGAGCCCAATGCTATTCGTTCTCACCTAGTAACTGCCTACCCAAACACTACTTGGTACAATTTCAGGCATCATCACTGCCTGCCTATCCACAGTCATGCTGGTTCTAGTAGCTATCTGGTCTGCTGGATTGCTTGTCTCATCTTGTGTCACTTTCACTGATTCTTCTAAGTCAAATGATATATTGGATGGTCACTGTCTGATGTGATACAACCAAAATGGTGTACTATGTGCCAATGCACTTCCCTGTGCAAGTTCTAGATATGGAGTATCCTCATTTTGCCAGTCAGTTGTGTTACCTGCAGCTCCAGATAAAACCAGGTAAAGTAGCAATGCCACTTGACTCGCTGGTACACTGACCTCTAACACTGCAGACTGTTCTCCTAATCTTGAACCAGTGTTCATTATTGACATCATCTATGATATAGATAAGTCACCTGGTATCCCATAGCTCTTGCTGGTCTCACAAGGAGCCTTTTTGTCCTGTTTTGGCAGGAATTGATACACTGATACTGTCTGCATCTGACCTGTCTGAAAAACAAGTGGATCATCTGTATCAGAATGTGTCAGCTTTTTATTACCTGACCCAGTCATGAGACACGTTGTTGACATAGCACTAGAGAATTTGCAAGTGTTGATTGTTGCTCCAAGTGGTAACCAAGAGCTTAGAATCTTTAGTTGATAGCAGAAGATTTAAAAAAATGTAACATTGGTTACAAAGCTAGAATAATCTTGCATATATCATGCAGTAGCTGAATCAGACCAAATATCAGATTTTGACTAGTTATGTTGTGAATACAAGATGTTAAGTTACATAAGCATTAACATGTGCAAGGACAACAAAATGACAAGTTGCATAGAAGAGGTGGAATGATATATGGGTCATGGACCAGAAAATAATGCTGATGGTGATGAATGATGCACTAATCATGATGCATGATGGATGATTGATGATAATCAAAATAAGTGTTGCTGTGGATCAGAAAAAGCACCAAGAATTGCTGGAGTAGGCATTAATGTGGCACCAATGAGCAATGATGGCTGAAGAGGATGCCAATGATGAGCCCCTCATGTTGTCATAAAAAGTGCTAACACAATTATTGGTGTAAGCTTGTGGACCAGTGGTTACATTGCCTATGGTCCACATGATGCTCCCTCATAAGGACTGAAGTTCAAATTCCACAACAAGTCTCCATATTTACATTACATACTACTTTTTGATAAGTTGTTTTTTTTCAATTGTTTATCATTCTATTCTTCTTAATTGCTGTGGCTTAGTTAAAACTGCTACAGCAACTTAGTAACTGCCATTATTATAATGGCAGTGACATTTTTGTGATTTTTCTTTACTTTCTTGATATTTTTAACACAACATGCAGCATAACTGGCACTACTAAGTGTCACCAATAACTGACTTAACATTGGTTAATATTTGCTTACTTAGTTTACTACTTTGGCAACCAAAGGCCACCAATAGTAAACTTACTTACTATTTACTATATAAACTGTACTTATTTACTTGGAACAAATAAGTTACCTTCCACCTTTAACTCTTACACCTTAAGCTTTAGAGCTCCAAATTCTTACTTTTTCTATACTCATCACCAAGGTGCTGTTTTAGTGCTTTGTCTCGCCACTGCGAGTACACCAGTGTTTAGTGCAACTCACACACCTAGCACTTATGGCTGGCTTCTAGCACTTAGTATTGATGCTAAGCTTATCCCTTTGTTTCTTTGCTGCCACCTCTGCTAATGTTGTTTGCTGAGGCCTTGTTCAATTGTCTTACATAATGAGCCCAACACTATTCCTACACACCTAGTGACTGTTTACTCAAACACTACTTGGCATATTTTTAAATGTCATCATCAAGAGTGAGAGTGATGGTCAAACATGTAGCAGACTGAGTGGCATGTGTTTCTGGAACTCAATGAAGCTGATTGAAGAGGTGAAGGTCCTAAGACCAAGGCTTAGAATCAGAAGTAAGTAGGCAGATCCTGAATTTCACTCTCAAGTTTCAAATTAACTCTGTTCCTAATTTTGTTCCACTGTTCCTCTCTCACTCTGTTCTCTCCTTTACTTCATCTCACTTTAACTTTACCTTATGCACTACATTGAATTGAATTTGTTTATTAAAATTTTCACTCAAAGTAAAAGCCTTTAAATCAGTAGAAGTCAATAAGCAAGATTGATTATAGAAATCACACTAATATATTTATATATCTAAAAAAAGCTATTGCTAAAATTGAACATGTATATCCACCAGTTCAACTTGAATTTTACTTGCATAGAATACACACTATAATTATAATATATTGACTAATAGAACTAATATGTACTTATCACTAAGTGAGCACAATGACTAGCTAATAATATTCAGCTGAAGCAAATGATTAAAAAATAATAAGCAGAGTGAATCCAAAGATCAGCTGACTTGGTCATATGATGATGCTAAGGCAAAAAAATAATAGAAATAGAAATAGTAGCTTGAATAGTGACTAGATAAGAGAGACTAAGCAAGGCTGAAAATGAGCAGTCTGAAAACCAATCTCTTGAAAAGTAATCAAGCTGGTTTATTATATTCAATCCAAGACCAATGATAAATAAAAGAAAAATAAAGCAACATTATAAGTAATTCTAATTATAGATCATATATAATTAAAACATGCTATGAAGAGAAATCAATACTGAGTCAAAATCTAAAATATGTTATCTACATACCAAGTTGATAGTCAATTACAAATCTTATATACATAGGTTTCCAAGAGTTTCCATTGCTTTCTAAGGCAGAAATAGAGTTACTCATAGTGGAATGAACACCACTTTGCATATAAGTAGTAAAAGCAATTTCAAATGCATCATCAAAAGATCTTGACTCAGATTGATGCAGAAATGAATTTGCTAGACAAATGAGCAAAGCTAAAATTAATTACAAAGAAGAAAACCAAATTAATGAGAAGAATATCCATATAAATATAAAAAATACCAGCATAAATACATGGTGATGGTTGCTAAGATGAAGAGAAGAATTTAGTTCAAAGGTTTGAAGATATAAGTAAGATTACTTACCTTAAATTGTTTCTTGAAGAGTTGAGTGATAGATATAGCAGCCTTGATGAACAAAAAAAAATATAAAGTATAGCAGAAAAGATAAATTGAAATTTACATGCTAAGCAAATATTAGATCAGCTACTGATAGAAAAAGTCTCACATTCTATATAGTTCTCAATTTTAGTTCTTAAATTTTCGAAAAATAATCGCTATAACTTACATACTAGAAAAAACAACATATTTGTTAATTTTGCAAATGTTTTAAGAGTTGTATAACTCACTGTCTGGATATATTATTAATTTATTAATAAGTTTTTTAACTTTCTTAGAGCTAGTACAACTTACATTCTAGATAGATTTATAATGTATCAGTAAACTGTGTAAGTCTTTCTAAAGCTGGTGCAACTCACTCCCTAAGCACATATTGATTCACTAGTAAGCTTTTCAATGCTCTTTGAAGCTAGTGCAACTCACAAACTAGACACATTTTCAATTCACTAGTCAGCTTTGCAATTCTTTCTAAAGCTAATGCAACTCACAAACTAAACACATTTTCAATTCTAGATAGATTTATAATGTATCAGTAAACTGTGTAAGTCTTTCCAAAGCTGGTGCAACTCACTCCCTAAGCACATATTGATTCACTAGTAAGCTTTTCAATGCTCTTTGAAGCTAGTGCAACTCACAAACTAGACACATTTTCAATTCACTAGTCAGCTTTGCAATTCTTTCTAAAGCTAATGCAACTCACAAATTAAACACATTTTCAATTCATCAGTTGGCTTTTTAATTCTCTTCAAAGCTAATGCAACTTACAAACTAGACACATTTTTATCCACCAGTCAGGTTTTCAAATTCTTTCCAAGATTTATGCAACTCACTCGCTAGATATATTTTCAATCCATCAATAAGCTTTTCAATTCTCTTCAAAGCTAGTGCAACTTACTCGCTAAATGCATTTTTAATCCACTAATCAGCTTTTCAATTCTCTTCAAAGCTAGTGCAACTCACTTCCTAAATAAATTTTCAATCTATCAGTCAGCTTTTCAATTCTTTTCAAAGCTGATGCAACTCACTCCCTAAACACATTTTCAATTCTTCAATCAACTTTTCAATTCTTTTTAAAACTGATGCAACTTACAAACTAGACACATTTTCAATTTACTAGTTAGCTTTTCAATTCTCTTTAAAACTAGTGCAACTTACAAGCTAAGCACATTTTCAATTCATCAGTCAGCTTTTCAATTTTCTCAAAGCTAATGCAACTTACTTCCTAAACACATTTTAATTCATCAATCAGCTTTTCAGCTATCTTCAAAGCCAGTGCAACTCACTGCCTAGACAAATTTTCAATTCAGTAATCAATTTTTCAATTCCTCTTAAAGCTAATGCAACTCACAAGCTAGACACATTTTGAAATTTTCAGTCAGCTTTTTGATTCTTTTCAAAGCTAGTGTAACTCACAAACTAAACACGTTTTTAATTCACTAATCAGCTTTTCAATACTCTTCAAAATTAATGCAACTCACAAGCTAGACATTTTTAATTCACCAGTCACTTTTTTGATTCTCTCCAAACTTAATGCAACTCACAGGCTAAATACATTTCCAATTCACCAATTAGCTTTTTTTTTCCAAACTTGATGCAACTCACAAACTAAACATATTTTCAATTCACTAATCAGCTTTTCAATTTTTATCAAAGCTAATGCAACTCACTCCCTATACACATTTTCAATTCACTAGTCAGCTTTTTAATTCTTTTTAAAAATAATGCAACTCACTCCCTAGACACATTTTCAATTCATTAGTCAGCTTTTCATTTCTATTTAAAACTAGTGCAACTTACAAACTAAACACATTTTCAATTCACTAGTTAGCTTTTCAATTCTTTCTAGACTTATTGCAACTTACAAACTAGACACATTTTCAATTTATCAATCAGCCTTCAATTCTCTCCAAACCTAATGCAACTCACTCCCTAGATACATTTTCAATACATCAGCCAGCTTTTTAATTCTCTTCAAAGCTAGAGAAACTCACCTGCTGGATATATTTTCAATTTGTTAGTCAAACTTTTAAATCTCTCCAAAGCTAGTGCTACTTACATCCTAGATACATTTTCAATTCATTAGTCAGCTTTTCAATTGTCTTCAAAGCTAGTGCAACTCACTTTCTAAACACATTTTTGATTCACTAGTTAATTTTTCAATTGTTTTCAAAGCTAGTGCAACCCACAATCTAGGCACATTTTCAATTCAACAGTCAGTTTTTCAATTCTTTTCAAAGCTAATGCAACTTACTCCCTAAACACATTTTCCATCCACCAGTCAGCTTTTTAATTGTCTTTGAAGCTGATGCAACTCACAAGCTAGACAATATTTTCAATTCTCTAATCAAATTATCAATTCTTTCTAAAGCCAATGCAACTCACTTTCTAAACATATTTTCGATAATCAGCTTGTCAATTCTATATAAAGCTAGTGCAACTCACTTTCTATATACAATTTCAATTTATCAGTCAGCTATTCAATTTCCTTCATAACTAGTATAACTCACTCCCTAAACACATTTTTAATTCATTAGTTAGCTTTTCAATGCTCTCCAAAGCTAGTGCAACCCACTTTCTAGACACATTTACAATTCACCAGTAATTTTGCAATTCTCTCCAAAGCTAGTGCAACTCACTTTCTAGACACATTTTTCAATTCACTGTCAGCTTTCAATCCTCTCCAAAGCTAATGCAACTCACAAGCTAAACATATTTTCAATTTACTAGTCAGCTTTTTAATTCTCTCTAAAGCTAGTGCAATTTACAAACTAAACATATTTGAAATTCCTCAGTCAGTTTTTCAATTCTCTTTAAAGCTAGTGCAACTCACTTGCTAAACACATTTTTTCATTTACCAGTCAACTTTTCAATCCTATCCAAAGCTAGTATATATAACTCACAATCTAAAAACATTTTCAATTTATGAATTAGCCTTTCAGTTTTTTCAAAGCTAATGCAACTCACAATCTAAGCACATTTTAAATTTTCTAATTAGCTTTTTCATTCATTTTAAAGCTAGTGTAACTCACTCGCTAAACATGTTTTTGATACATCAGTCAGCTTTTCAATTCTATTGAAAGCTAGTGCAACTCACTTGCTATAGATATGTTCAATTTCATAATCAATCTTTCAATCTTTTTCCACAACTTATATAACTCACTTGCTAAATATATTGCCAATTCATCAAATAATTGCAATTCTCTTTCATACTAATGCAACTCACAGTCTAAATATATTTTCAATTTGTTAACCAGTTTTTCAATTCTCTTCAAAGCTGAGCAACTTACAGACTAGTCATAATTTCACAATTAGAATTCATGAGCTAGCTTTTTGATTCTCTTCTAAGCTGTCCAACTTACAGTCTGAGCATATTTTGAATTCACTAGTCAGTTACTTAATTTTACTCAAAGCTGGTGCATCTTACCAACTAACACAATTTTAATTCATCAATCAGCTCTTTAAGTCTCCTCAAAGCTAGTGCAACCTTACTCTCTAGTAATTTATTCTCAAATATGGAACTTTGAATTTTGCTAATGCATGCTTACTTCTTCATCCTATCACACAAGGTCTTCTTTAGATGCAAGTTATAAATGTTCAGCTTACATACTATGACAAATGAAATGTAAACAAATATCATTTGAAAAAAAAAGTTTACATACATTCTATTATAGGTTATTTAGCCTCTTGAGAAGAAAACAACCAAGGACTACCATACAATTTTCTGAACATAGATTATAGTCATTGTTTGCTTTGCAGGTCTATTGTTCAATTAATCACTATTATGCAAGATTTTTTCAAAAACTTACTAATATGAAAAGCCTACTTTATTCTAAATTTCTCCATCAACAATCCTCCAATTACATGCAAATTTGCTTACATATGAATGATTAAACCATGCTAATGCACTTTCCACAAGATTTTTCTAATAATTTAGAGGTAAGTAAAGACAATCAATTAACATGCAAGAATTCACCATTCTAGTTGCATAAACATTTCCACTGATCTTATTCTTGAGTATTCAATAACAAATATGTGATAATACTTACTAAAGCACAGCAAACTCTATGCTTAGTTGTAGATTATTTTTTTGGACTGATACCAACAGCATCTTCAATGCAAGATTGTCAAGAGACTCTGCTGTTTTCTGGATCAGTTCTTTCACATATTCCTGGTGTCTTCCTCCATCATCATGCATTTCTAAGCAAACCAGAAAATCAGCAATTGTCAAAGTAGATTAATTAACATGCCTTGTAAAATAACACCAGCTTTAGGTGGAAATTGATAATCATTGAACAATGGAGCCTTGAGCTTGTCCAATTTGTCTTGTGCAATCTGACGATTGTCATTTTCATCCAATGAATCATCATATACCTGATTTATTAAATCATCAAATTTTGTGAAGATTGCAATGACTGGAACTACACAAAAGAGTTGTTTGTTAACATTGCTCAATAGAATTCTGGTGCAAGAAACCCAACAAACCATTGCCTGCTCGTTCTTCATTAAAGAATTTTCTCTCTAAATCAAGTAGGAACCTTGATACATCAGGTATGAAACAGAACCTGCACAACAAAATAAGTAGTGAGCTACAAGATAACCATCAAAGTAACCAAATGGCATGAAGCTGATCACGTGGATTTCTAGCCTCTGCATGCTTCTTGATGAAGGCCTGAACCTCCTCAAGCTGCCTGCTGTCTCCTGCTTCAAAGCCAGGAGAATCATGAAAAATGAACTCCGGGTTGTCTTCAAAGACGAAGGGGCGATTAATGTCATGGTGTCCACGCTGCTCATACAAAAATTGCTGTTCGTCAGCCAATCCCAGGAGAAGAAGGGTATGGATCACTTCTGATGTTGGCTCCAGCTAGATACATCATTGATTGACAAGGAAAGACGTCGAGAAACTTTGTGGTAGACGCACCAAAGCGTTGTTTTTTTCATCGTAGAAGCGCGGATCCTCGGTAGTGTTGCAAACCCGTTTCAAAACCGTAGTTTTTCCAGCGTTTGCCCTGCCTATAACGAGGATACGGAAATGAGTATATTTCTTTCGTAGTTCAGAAGCAGCGCGGATGTCGGCCATGGTGTGCGAAAGCAAAGATATGGGGGTTATCGATCACCTCTGGCCCTCTATATAAGTCATAGCTAACGTGAGACAAGCAGGACGTATAAGGTACAATTGCTGTGAATTTGGTGAGAAGCGAAGATGTGTCGATGATCACACTGCAACGTGAGACAAGCAGGACGTATTAGGTGCAATTGGTATGAATTTGGCCTTGGCCGGCCTGGTTTTGGTTTGTTGTGACACCTTGTTCTCCACGAGCGGTCACGAAATAACGCCTGGCCCCCCAGCAACAGCGGCGTGACGCGTAACGGAAAATGGAACGGAGTGTGCAGAGTACACCGTCGAGCTCGTCCCGGAAGCGGCCCCGCGAGAATGAAACAGACGCCCAGCGCCTCAAACGAGAAAAGGCCGCAGAGCGTCAGCGCAGAAAGCGCGAGCGCGACCGCAACAACGCTGCCGCGCCCCCGGGTCTCCCTCTCGCCCTCCCCAGACCTGAAACCTGACGAGCTCGCCCGCGACGCCAGCGCAAACACCACGCGCTCGTCAAGCAGCGCGAGATCGGCAACGACCTGCCCCTCGACGACCTCCACTACCGCGTGCCCCGGGACACCCGCTACCCGCACGTCTTGCCACACGACCTGCCGCCGCACCAGCCCCCGGGCACGAGTCACCGTTCCCGCATGCGCCACCCGGCGGCTAGACCTTTGCCTTGACCTCCTCTACCCAGCGCGCCCCACACCCCCATGCACGTGTGTATGCGCAGCAACCTAACGACGTTCCTTTCCCTCTCATCCCCTCGGATGCGTCCTGCGCCTGATTCAATGCCAACACCGCCGCCGAGCAAAGCGGGCGCGGGCATCGGCGAGAGCGAGTCGAAAAACAATTTGCTTGGGTCTTATGCTCCTGACGTTGCTGCCGCCGCGGGCGCGGGCGGAATGGGTGGCGCGTCGGTCCCATTTGTCTACAGGTGTCGTGCTCGCGTTCACGTATGATGCGGTAGCGTCCGCGACGACGCCATTAGTCTTCGCGACACCCAACGCGGACTTGTTGAACCTTGCGTTCATGCTCATGAAATCAAAGTCGATTGTCAGGACTGTGAGCACGGGCACCGCGGCCCCTTCCGCACAGGTCGCTGAGGACGCGCTCGACGGCGGACGCAGTGGCCATGTGGACCGAGTTGGCGTTGGCGTTACGGTGGCTGGGTGGTTAGCTGCTGCTGCTGGACACGTTAGAGTGGACTGCGCAAAGTCAGTAGCAGCCAAAGAAAAAAAAAAGAGACAGTGTTGGAATCGCAAACGCGTCTATGTCCACCGACGGCCCGCAAATTCCGAGCTCACCGTGTATTTCCCAGCGTCTAATGGATTCAAGTTCTTGCCCATGAGCTCGCGAAGATGTATATTGTGTAATCTTACCTTTCTTCTGTTTGCTGTTCTCACTATCTCGTTCGCGTGCTCGAGAACTAACTAATTAGTAGCTTCGATATCATTTTCGACGTACAACAGATTTGTAGAGTAACCATTACTCTACGGAAATTTATTGACTCGTTTTCTGTCAATCTCCCCTCAGTCGTTGTCGTCACAACACTACCGTCTGATACATTTTGACTCATCATATATTTGTAGTACTTTCAAATAGGCTTAACCTTTCAGACAGACCGTTGGAGAGCTGGATGGTGGATGTTGCGGGGTCAATGCCGGCGAGGATGCCGCGGTAGCGCACATCGGATTGCAAGACGAGACGTATTTTACAAATCATTCTCGAGGCTGATATTACACGGTCGAAAGATCAGATTACCGAGGTCTAATCAGAATTGTCTGAGCTTTTTGACTTCTTGGGAACTGACCGTCACACGTTCCATAACGTTGCGACGCGTTTCACTTGGGATGTAAACACCGTTTTTTTTTATTCAATCTGTGCCTTTGCATCCGAATAATCTGCCAGTGACTTCTTGCCCTCGCAATGTGTCCCGCAGGACTTGGAGGATCTTTTGGTGGTAGAAGTCGTGATCGCAGGGATGAGTGACTATTTCCGAGAACGAATGATGCTCAGCTTCAGAATCTATTGCCTCACACCACTCTCAAATGTCATCTGAAGAACCGAAGCTCGTTGTTGGCCACAGCAGATTAGATGACATTGAGCTGACGATACTGTCCCTTTTGTTTTTTTGTTTGGTACGAAACGGAATACATGCTCTCCCAAGTCCTTTTATCTTTCATGTTTTTGATCAGGGGTTTCACTGCCATTGTTCATTCGCGCAATTGTGAAACTTAAGTGAGTATCGCCGTCAAGACCCGTAAACGTCTCACCCATTCCTTAAAGGCGGCGCGGTCTCGGCAGGCGCGCAAGTCGAGTGGTACTTTTGGTCTGCATCATCAACATGACTCTGCTTCTTCTTACCTTTGGAGTCATCTTTGCAATGATCCTTATGACACTGGATCCGATTCCTTTGACCGTGATGCGAAAATATATAGCCTTGACAATCATCCAGCAAGTGACCATGCAACTCTTAGTGCGCGATTTTTCCTACCTGGAATCCACGATTCTACAACGTGTCTATAGCCTTTAATCAGTGATGCAATTGTCATTTGGAGGGCCGTGGTCTTGTACACTGAGAAAAGATGGATGCTTATTGTGCCTTGCGGTTTATCCCTTGGCGCGATAGGTATGATTCACTGTCAGCTACCTATTTTGCTATATATCGGCCTCTCGTATAGGGCTCTCAATCTGGAACTTTATTCATCTTGGTAAAGCATGGCAATCCTGCTTTTTTCTTTTGTGTCCGTCTCGGGCAAAGTTCTGTATCCTGGTGAGACAATATATATCAGACAAAGACTCTCTGCACGTAAATTTCAGGCTCCGCCTTGCCGCTGAATCGGCAGGCGTGACAACTGACCTTACCATCCTCCACCAAGAGACTCAACAACAAGACCTTGTCTCACCCCAGACTAAGTCGCAAACACATTGAGTACTATATATTTACTTCTATGACACGTTTGGAGTGCTCAACATGGCTGGTTGTGGTAGAACTTTATTTTGTCCGACTCAGGGGGGACTCCGAACTACAGGGTAGTCATAGTAGTCCAAAACGTTGACAAAGCGAACGGAAATCGATTAGATCACAGAAGCTTGATGGCAACTACTGAGTCCTCCTTTCAGGAAGACAAGACGACTTCAAGTGTATATACCTCTATCAGATGAGAACGTCAAGGTTTCCAGGCGACGAGAGACCAGTCAAGAGTAAATGCAGATATATACTGTTGACACTGATTCATGAACAATCTTTAGTAAGATAACACGGAGGCGACAGTCGGACCGAGCACAAGTCAAAACAGGATGATAAGGCTGTGTCTGTACGCAATGAGGGAAAATGTTATTTTTATTTTCTTTCTGTCCTATTGATCCTTTTCTCTTCCTGTCTGTGTTGGACTTATGACTGTCAATAAGCGTCACCACAAATACTCATTGACTGGCCACTTCGATTTGTCTGCTGCTTTGAATCGCGTGGATAGCGTATGTTAGAAAGGAAGCACGAGATGAATTTTGACGGTCCGTGGGATCGAAATCCACGCGTGTCTTAAATCCGTCCTGCCTTTCGACAATGTCCAAGTTTTGTACAGGCATCGACAAACCCACGAAATTTGTCACCTTGTCCACAGGCTGTCACCCTCGGC
>JABCKQ010026323.1:0-14880 GCA_018857305.1 Termitomyces sp. T159_Od127 | reverse complement strand
CCCATCACCGGGTCAGTGATGATCCGTGATGGCGGCCATCGCCGGGCACAGCCACTTGTCAGGTTAACCCCGAGATCGTGATGTCATCTCGGATCACTGATCCGTGATGCCGGTTATCACCGAGCACAGCCACCTGTCCAGAACGTCGAGATCATGATGTCGTGATGGGTTCGCGATCTCATCACTCGGCATCCGCCTTCTGGCATCAGTCTTATTTTTGACTTCTTTCTTGCCAACGCGGTGTCTCCCGCCATTGGTGTGGGTTCCACGGTTGTATCTTACGAGGTACGTCTACCGTTTTCGACGTTTTCTCACTGCTTACAGTTTTCAGCTTTTGTGAAGCCCTCGTATCAATATCCAGTGCAGTAAACACCTTCGCCGCCTTCAGTCGGTCCAACAACTCGTTCGTGAGGGGAATTGGGTACGCGTCTGGTTTGGTGACCGCGTTCAAGGCCCTGAAATCAACCACCAGCCACAATGACCCATCTTTCTTCTTGACAAAGAAAACCGGAGCTCCGCACGGCGCGCTCGACGGCCGGATGTAGCCCTTCACGAGATTTTCGTCGATGAACTGCTTCAGTGCCCGCAGTTCTGCCGGCGCGAGTTGATAGAGCTTCCCAGGTGGCGGAACGTCTGCCCCATCAACCAAATCGATACCCAGGTCGTGCTTCCTGTGTCTAGGCAGCCTCTCCGAACCTTCCTTGTTGAATACGTCCAGAAATTCATGGAACTCCTTCGGCACCAACTCCTCCACCGCCGTCTGCTTCCCCCCATCACCCTTTGCTGCCGCCTCCTCCGCCAACGTCTGCGAGATACTCCTCGACGCTTTCACCTCCACCTCCACCAGCTGCGGACCATCTCCACCTCTCATCGATTCCATATCCCACTTCTGCTCCAAGTATGCCTCCGCCCCCTGTTCTTCCTCGCGTCCCTCCACTTCTTCCAGCGCCTCCGCAATACACGCACGAGCCGCCTTGACGGCCGCCTCCTTCTGTTGCCGCAAAAACCTCGTCCTCCGTGTCTTTGCACGCTTCAGGCCCCAGAAACACTCCTTCGGTGTCGTCTTCACCGCGAACGCCCTCAGCGTTGGTCATGGCGGCAGTGCCTCACCCTCCATCTCCAAGCACGACTGTCGACAGTAACTTGATTTGAAACGGACTGTGGACCGACCCCAATCAATGTCCGGGTTGTGGCGGCGCAGCCAGCTGACACCCAGTATAATGTTGTTGTCACCAATGTCTGCGACGTCCAGGACCAGCGTTTCCGCATGATCCCCAATCGTGATCCGAATATGCACTTCCTCCGTAATAAGTCCTGACCTAATATCTGAATTATCAATAGTCCTGAGCCTCATTGGGTGCTTCTTGCGAACCGTTGGGATGTTCTGCTCCTTCACAAAGCGAGGGTGCACAAAGGAGCAGCTGGCTCCTGAGTCCACCATCGCCCGCATGTCGACCAACGCAGGTGACGCGAGCGCCGGGCGAGAGATGCTGAGCGTAACTGGGAGTTTGAGAGCAGAGTAAGGGGACCGGGGTGACCTAGCATGTATGGTTGCTGCACGCTGCCAGTCTGTTTTCGCTGTGTTAGGATCATGTAATGCTGTATTGTTATTACAAGCGAACACATGATGCTGGTCGGTTGTGCCCACCGCGACTACACGAGGCAACCCTACACAAAACCTGGTTTTGGTTCCTCCCCCTTTGCCTCCGCTTCCAACGCCTCCCGCACGGCTGCCTTAAGAGACGCCATCCACGACGGGCAGTCGGCCATGAAGTGACCCGTCTTTCTGCACTTGTAGCACTTCTTTGCTGGGACCCTGTTCGCCTGGTCGATGTCCATGGCCTCGGGGTCCTTCGAAGCCGGTGGTGGCGCTGCACGTGCTGAAGGTGTCGCCGCGGGATTCGACGCTGTCTGTTGAGCCTTTGGCGCCCCCCCACCCTGCCATTGGCCTCTCCTCCTGGCCGCGATGTCCGCAAGCTTGCCCTCCCTACGCAAAAGAATGTCCCGTGCCTCCTCAGCCGTGGCGAAGTCCGTGTTGACAAGGGCCTCCATGGCCGCCGCGCTCAGTCCCTTCCAAAAGCGGTCTTTGATGAACTCGCCATTGGTGTCGGCTGCCCCAAGCTTCCCTTTCAGTTCGAAGAACGCCGTGCAGTAGTCCGTGACGCAGTCCGAACGCCGCCCAAAAATCCGTGAGCCAAGCATCCCAGCTAAAACGTCGCGGGTTCGACGTGGCGTCGTCTGCACCTGTCGTGATGACGTGGGACCACGCGAGGGCGGAGCCGCTCAGGTACGACTGCGCCCACAAGACCTTCTGGCGCTCGTCCCGGAACATTTCGAACTCGGCAGCCGCCTCGACCTGGCTGATGAACTGATCCGCCAGTTGTTTCGATGCTCCGTCATACTTGTCAGGGGGACTGATGTGGGGCCTCGGACCCACGCCCTGGCCGCCACGCTCCAACTCGGTAACCCGACCACCCAGTGTCTCCAGTACCGCGATCCGGCCCGCTAGTGTCTCCAAGCCCCCCTGGATCTCACCCACCCCGGCCTGGAGCTGCGATATCGCCTGGAGTTGCGCAGATAGTTCCGCCTGCAGCGCCTGGAACACCATCTTCGCGATGCGGTCCTCTGAGGGAGTCGGTTCGCCCGTGGCCTCAGTAGACATCTCGAGAGGAAAAAAAAAAAAAAATTACGGTGTCAAAAATTTTCAAGAGTTCTATTCAAGTGTTAGGTTGTTGTTCGCGATTCGCAAGGCGGCGCCACAACGAAGCTGTTTACGAGATTTTATTAAAAAGGTATGAAATGGTATGTTATACATACCTGTTTACGAGATGAATAGAACTAAGGAAAACGTATCTACTGTCCGACTGACTAGTGTAGCTTGGTGGTCACGTGCGTATCATGACAAGTATGTAATCAGAAATGTCACGTGGCGACTTTCATCGAAAGGCTCGAAGGCTTGGCTAGCTAGCTAGCATAGGCGCTCAAGGGTAAGAAGATTCCGTGTTGCCGGAGGTGTACGCTCCAATGATATCAGCCATTGCACAATCGGTAACAGCCCTGTGAAGAAGACGTGATTAATGTCCCGTGGTGATGAAGACTTAAACGATAATGTACCCCATATTCTCCAAAGGGTGCGTGAATCGCCTAGAATACTGCCAATTTTGGCAAAAGAAGTAGCAGAGGCACTATCAGAAGTCTTGCGGAGTCCCGCTGAAACCTTGCTCTTAGTTGGAGCAAGGGCACGAGCACTTCGATCGCATATTGAACAATCTTGAGAAACTTCAATCATGATTACAAAGTCGGAAAAGTAGATGATTGCACCATGGACAGTTTACTAGATGAATGTCAGATGATTGAACGAATACGATAGTGAGGGACATACTCACTACCGCTCCATGTCCCGAGGTATCGTATCAAGTGGTCAAGTGTTTCACTCGGCTGAAAGGCACCGAACAAGCCCAGCACTGTTAGGCTGGTTGTGCGACTCACTACTGTGGCTCATGGTCACCTGCGTACCATGACAAGCACCACGTTATCCAGGCGAGCTAGTGTGAGAGGTTTGGAAAAAGACATGACCCGTGGAACCAGGAACCAGGAGGTTGGGGAATCGGACTGGTTGGTGGTAAACGCTTAACGCCGATGGGATGTTTATTGCACATGGTACCTGTGACTTGTTCCGGTCCAACCGCCTGTCCCTGTCACATTCATGGCTCACGCTCAGCGCCAGTTCTGAACGTTGTGGATATCGGTTATTGTTTTATTAATTGTTAGTTACCGTATCCAACTCCAATCCACATTGATGTCTAAGCTTTTATAAACTAGCACGATCTTCAATCGCAGCACACAAGATGCAGACTCGGCACACCCAAGTCCACTCAAGGAGGAAGACTTCATGATGATAGGAGACAAATTCGCTCATGTGGGAACTGAGCTCAACCCTAATTTATGACAGTCAGGACCGTTGTATTCTTCGTCAACGGCAGCGATAAATTCAAGGAGCTTCGAAGTAGAAAAGAATCAGCATGTGTTGTGGCTGGATGCACACAAGTCCTCACAAGCTGATGCTTTTTCGTTGCGAGGCTTTTCCCAAAGTCGGTTTTGAGCCATTCGCGAATGTGAATCAACTTGTCATGGAAATGCTGAAGGGCTGATTGGGGTTGCTTTGGATCCCCTGCTGCGAATATTGTCCCTTACAGAGGATTTATCCTGTAGTTCAGTGCAATGGCATTTGGTGTTTTGTTTATGTTCTTGGTCATGTGAGTGCTTCCACAGAAGATTTGATGCTGGTCGATTGACAAAATGGTAGCTGGAATGAGTAGATAGATAGAGCAAAACACCTGTTATTATGTACAAATATCACTGCTTTGTGTGAATAGAAGTTTTGAGGTGCTAAATGGTCAAGAGCATCCCTGATCTCAGGTTTGAGGGTGCAGGCTGGCCAGCCAAGCTGATGAACATACATGGGAATGTAGTCATTGAGTGGGATCTACAAGGCTCAGTTGATCTTTTTTTCTGCACACAAAACTTGTGTGTCTGTTGCACAGTATGTCTCAGCTTGCTAAGACAATAGTCTAGGTCTGACTCATTCCACCACCAACATGATTACTCTGCTCACATCTGCAGACAGCATCTCCTCAACCTCGACTCACACTTGACACTGTCCATATTCTGGAAGTCTACCTGCCATGCGTCTCCTGATTGTTCGACCTTGTTTCCATCCAACATCTCCCCTCACCATCCTCATGGGCACCAAAGGGTCACGTTATGTCATGGTACACGTGACCACGCCTCAATACTTGAAGTCCGTATTCATAGTAACTTCCTTAACTTAGTCCATTTAACGTTCTCAGGTGTGTAACACATTGTAATTACACATTACTTATCATAATATATTTAACGTTCTCAGTACTATTGATGTGTCGCGTTGCGAGTCACTAATCAAAGCCTTACACTTGGACTAAGTTAAAATTTTTCTCTCTTCCAATGACTTCCCAAGGCGACGGCGACGAAGCAGGAACGATGGACCTAGCGAGCGCGAGGATTGCGGACGTCGTGTTCCAGGCGGTGCAGACGCGGTTGGCGGCTCAATTCCAGGCCCAGGACACTAAACTGGCGGAGGTCTTGGCGTGCATCGCGCAGCTCGAGGCGGCCCAGGCACCACAAGGTCTGGTGACGCCGCCCGTGGCCCAGGCACCGCTGGAGCAGGCGACGGGCGTACAAGTCGTGCAGCCCGTTGCCCATGCTCCAACCCGCTGGAGGTCTATGATGGAAGCCGCTAGCTGACCAGTTTGTGCGGCAGGTGGAGGCAGCGGCAGAATTCGAGATGTTCCAGGACGACTGCCAGAAGATCTTGTGGGCACAGTCCTATTTGTCTGGCTCCGCCCAACAGTGGTCGTCGGTCATAACGACGGGTTTGGACGATCCAGCATGGAACCCGCGCCATTTCCAGTGGGACGCATGGGTCACGGACTTCAAGGCGTCCTTCTGCATGCGTGACCAGGCGCAGGACGCGTTGACACGGATCGGACAGCGTCAGCAAGGGTCCAAGTCCATTCCGGACTATTGCACGGCATTTTTTGAACTGAAAGGCAGGCTAGGCCAGGCCGATGCGGACAGCAAGTATGTGAAAGATCGCTTCTGGAAGGGCCTGACAGCGGCTTCGATGGAGGCGTTGGTGAACATGGATTTCACGACGGCTGAGGAGGCCCGTGATATTCTGTTGCAGCGGGAAAGCAGGCTGGCAGATATTGCAGCACGACGGAAGGGTACCTGGCACCCTGGCCATGCCGTGGCGTCTGCTGCTTCCAATGCGGCTTCTCACCCTCAGGTCTGTGCCGCCCCCCCTCCACCACCGGCCGACCCAAATGCAATGGATATTGACCACGCAAGGACGGCAGCCTCCCATCTCATGGCGCAGTGCCCATCATGGGAGGCATCAATAAAGGCGGCTGTACAAGCAGCGGTGGGTGGCAAGGCAAAGGAGGAGCCCCCCAAACCGGGTTTTGTGTAGAGTTGCCCTGCGTACTTGCGACGGGAGCAACGGATCAGTTTTGTGTACTTGCAGCACCTAATGGTACCGTTTTGCATGGGCCAGATGAAGCAAGAATGAGTAAGAGGCGGCGCCAGATGGTATGCGCAGCGGTGATCCACACACGGATGCCATGGTCAGACCATGCAGCATTGGAGCTGCCGGTTGTTAGAATCTGACCAGTCTTGTGTTCCTAATAGATAACACTGCGACAATGTGTTTTCGTCTGCCCAAGTCAGATATGGTCCAGGATTCACGCATCTGAGCTTTGAACGACTCGTTTTCTTCCTTTGTGTCTGCAATGGACAGGAAGTCATCAACATGGACTGCAGCTATCACAGTACCTGTTTTTGACTTCCTGTAGTACATACAAGATTTGCAGGACAGACGGGTGAATCCCCAGGAAACCATCCGCTCGTTGAGGGTCTGGTTCCAGATCCTCCCTGCTTGCTTCATGCCACACAGTCCACGTATTAGTTTGCACACATAGTCTTCCTTTCCCGGTTCTATGAATCCTTCCGGCTGCTCCATATACTGTACTTCTTCATCTGGTAGTATGCCATATAGGAAAGCTGTTTTAACGTCGGTTTGCGTGGCATTCCAACATTTTGCTGCCGCTATGTGTAACAGGATGTGCCATGACTCCATACGCGCAGTCGGGGAAGTTGTTTTATTGTAATCTTTTCCATAGATTTGCTCGTATCCTTTGAAAACTAGGCGCACCTTGTATCTAGCCGGTTTCCCATGTTTGTCTCTCTTTATTTTGAATATTGGCCTGCCTTTTCGAACTTTCTGCCCGTGTGGGACTTCTGAGCATGGGATGAGCCGGTAGACGCCCCTGTCTTTCAGTGACTTCAGCTCCTCTCGATATGCTTCCTCCCACCTCTTTGCGTCAGGTCCTTGTTGAGCCTCCTTCCACACGTTGCCGATTCCTCCTCAGTATTCATTGGTAGGGGCTCTACATCGCCCGATTGTGAGATTGCAGCCAGTATGCGATCATGATCAATCTCAGTATCTGTTGTGGGCGTGAGCCTTAGTTCGTCTGTGGGTTCAGTGGGTTCCTGTGGCTGTGTGTGTACGTCACTTGTGTCTGCGTGTCTCTCATCTCTCAACTCTTTCACTCGTCTGGCGCTTTCCTGCACCTTCTCCATTGTCCTTTCTAATCTTGTAGGTGGTCGCTCCTCGTCGTTCATTGCCTTTTCAAATAAATCTGCCCACACAATCTTCAGCTTTTCCATCGCCCTATGCCCCTCCTGCCATGTCTTTGACAGGTGTATGCGTCTGTTTCCCCAAGATACAACTGTCACATTTTGGTGGAGGGCTGAGAGGAGAGGAAGGCACACCTTTGATTATCTGATCACGGGCAAGCTGTTGAATTGCTTGGTAGTTGGCATGGCCAAGTCGCCTGTGCCAGGTCTCTGCATTGATGGCTGTGTAGGCGTGATCAATATTGGCATCCATTATGTTGACGGTATAGAGTCCTTTGTTCTTTAGGAGAGGGCCTCTGGCAACTACGGATCCAGTGACTTGGTTGACAATGCGGACTTCTTCGTTGTCGAAATATGAGTAGGTCTGGTTGTCTGCAGAGATGCAGCTGATGGAGATGAGGTGAACGGTTGAGTTGGGAACATATAGGGCTTTCTCTAATGCCAGTGTACTTCCGTTGGCTGTGCAGAGTCTGATGATCCCAATACCACAGGCTGCAATGGCTGACCCTCTGACACCTTTGATTGCTTTCAGTGTGATGGGTTGAAGATTTGCAAAGTTGGTTTTGTAGGGGGAGATGTGGACGGTGGCACCTGAATCAACATAGAATGGCTGCTCGGTGGTTGCTACAAAGAGGGTTGTGTTGCTCTGGCTGTATTGTTTCCAGTCGAGGGAGGTTGTCAGTATCTCCTCCTCTTCCTCGATTGTGGCCATCCATCCCTCCCATTCAACGTTGTCAGCAGACAGGCTGGGCAGGCTATCAGTGGCAAGGCCCGCAAAGCCCACAGTAGACGAGGGAGTGGTCGCCGTGTTGCTCAGAGTCTGCAGCTTCAGTAGTTTGCTCTCCTCTAGCAAGTAGACTTTTCCAGATGGCCCTGTGAGCTGCGTGAATTGCTTCATCCCTCCATTTTCTCCCTTTTCTTTTTTGTTTGCAGCGGCCCTGGCTGCGTCACGGGCAGCATTGAATCCGGCTTTCTGCATGGCACCTCTTGCTGTCTCTGGCAGAGGTTCGCTAGGGGAACATTGGATCCTGAGGACTTCTTGAATCAGTGCCACCATCCTCACCAGGCCTTCACCCTCTGCTCGGGTTTTAACTGTGTTGAGGAGCCTTGCCGCAGTTTTAGCGTTGTCAAGGCCATCGTACTCAGATTCGTCCAGAGCTGTGAGGATGACTGCACAGGCAAGATCATAATTCGTGACCCAGTTACGATATGCAACGGGTTCAGCAGCAGCGCTGGGTGGCAAGATGAGGGGTTCAAAAACGTACGATTTTAGGCCGAGTAAGGAGAGGTGAATTTTCAAGGTGGTGCTCCAGTGATCGAGATTTGCAGTGGACGAGTTACGGCTGAATTTCTTGTGTTTCTACTCAGCGCCTCAGATGGATATGGCATGGATGGAAGGTGCGGTGGCGTCGTTGAGACTGGAAGGCATCTCAAATACTGATGGTATGGGCAGGCAGCCAAGTAGGCAGGCAGGTTTCTAGGCATATTCAGGACAATAGAGGCACTCTTCCGAATCAGGCAGTGGACAGAGATCTCGGCAAAGTAGACAAGGATGGAGGGCAACTCTGTATGGAGCAATCCAATGCAATCGGTGGCCACGGCAAGCAAGACAAAGGGGATTCCAATGAGCAATAGATTTGGTATTTATCTGTTGCTCAGTATAGGCCCATAACCTGTTAGAATCTGACCAGTCTTGTGTTCCTAATAGATAACACGTATGTTAGAACCTCAGAGCATGTCAACGAACTTTATTAATGAATACCTAATAGATAACATGTATGTTAGAACTAGGTATTCATGGTCAATGTATGTTTGTGTGTAGGTAATGTGTGAGACGTACCCTCAGAGCGTGTCAACAAACTGGTACCCGATAAACAAATTGTTGGACCGTTTGAAGGTGGCAAAGGTTTTCACTACGTTGGATATGCGTTGGGGGTACTACAATGTGAGGATCCGTGACGGTGACAAATGGAAAACCTCGTTTCGGACGCGCTATGGTCAGTCTGAATTTTTGGTCATGCAGTTTGGGCTTAGGAACGCACCAGCGGCGTTCCAGCGCATGGTCAATGACTTGTTTCACGATCTGGTCGACGTTTAAGTGGTTTTGTACCTGGACAATATCATTGTCTTTTTGGAGGACCCAGCACAGCATGGAGCACACGTTTGTGAGGTTTTGCATCGTCTGAAGGAGGCGGATTTGTTCCTGAAGCCTGAAAAGTGCAGATTTTGGACAACGGAGGTGGATTATCTGGGGCTGAAGATATCACTGGGGCGTGTTGGCATGGACCCAGTGAAGGTCAGCGGCATTACAAGTTGGCCAGTGCTGCAAAACCTGTGCCAGGTAAATCAATTTTTAAGATTCTTCAATTTCTATTGGCAATCTGTGGAAGACTACATGTTGATTTTGAAACCACTGGAGAGGCTGAAAGCAAAGGATTGTGAGTGGCGGTGGGGGGTGGAGGAACAGGTGGCGTTTGACAGTTTGAAGGCAACGTTTGCACGTGCACCAGTGCTCATGATGCCGGACACAGACACACAATTTTGAGTGGAGACAGATGCATTGGATTTCACAGTTTGTGCGGTGCTTTTGCAGAAGGTGCAGGACAGGGAGTGGAGGCCGGTCGTGTTCTTCTACAAGGCTATGCAGCCGGTGGAACGCAACTACGATGTGCATGATAAGGAGCTGTTGTCAGTGGTGCGGGCGTTCGAAGTGTGGTGGCCTTACCTGGGAGGTAGTCCATTCATGGTGGAAGTGTTCTCTGACCATTGTAACCTGGAATTTTTCATGACTGTGAGGGACCTTAGCCAGCGGCAGGCAAGGTGGAGTCTGTTTCTTAATTGTTTTCACTTCGTCATCCAGCATAGGCCGGGTCAACTGAGTGCAGGCCCAGACAGCCTGTCACAATGGCTGGATCATGAGCCACCACAGGATGTGCGAGACAATGCAGCAACAACGGTGCTGACCGAGGAGAGGGTGGTGAAGCATGGTGTGGTGGTGCGCTTGGAGACCTGTGGGCAGTCGGTGGTGGTGGAGAGGTTGGCAGCGGCGCAGGTGAGTCTGGCAGATGGTAACATTTTGCATGAAATCAGAGATGCAGTTCCAAAGGATGCGAGGTGGGCACTAGTGTTGGGAATGACGCAGGCCCCAGCGCTGGTGAAGTTGCGGCTGTGGGATTTCACAGTGGACAACAGGCTCATTCACTTTTGCAGCCTTATCTATGTCCTGGACGACGACAAGATCAAGCGCAAGATCTTACAACTGTATCATGACTCGATTCCGGCGGGCCACCCAGGGCATGTGAACACATTGGCATTGGTAGCGCGAAATTACTATTGGCCACGCATGTCTGAGTTTGTGCGCTGGTACATGGACAGCTGTGAAGTGTGTCAGCGGATTAAGCCAAGGCAGCAGAAGCCTTATGGTCCGTTGCAACCGCTGGAGGTTCCGGATGGCCCATGGCAACATGTGTCAACTGACTATATTGGGCCCCCCCCACCATTGAGGGGCTACGACATGATACAGGTAGTATGTGACAAGGCGATGAAACAGGTGCACTTCTTGGGGGCTCATGCAACGGATGACGTGGCAGCAATGTGCAATGGCTTCATGGAGCGTGTTTGGTGCCTGCATGGCACGCCGAAGAAGGTGGTCTCGGATAGAGGGCCGCAATTTGTGGCATGCTATGTCAGGAGGATGTGGGAGCAACTAGGGATCAAGCCAGCACTGTTGACAGTGCACCACCCTCAGTCGGATGGTCAGACAGAGAGGCTGAATCAAGAACTTGAGGTCTACCTGCGGGCATTCATTGACCATTATCAGGACGATTGGATGGATTGGTTACCCTTTGCAGAGTTCACGTACAATAATCGTGTGAGTACGGTGATGGGCATGTCACCGTTCTATGCGGAGTATGCCTATAATCCAACATTCTCTGTGGACCCGGTGAATCCTCAGGTTGTTCCAAAGGCAGACAAGCGGTTGGATAGGATTCGTGAGGTGCAGGCTGAGCTGAAAGGGTTGTTGGAGTTGGCAGCGGTGCGGATGAAGCGTTTCCATGATGCATGGGTCGACAAATCACCGGATTATGTGGTGGGGGATAGAGTTTTCTTGGAACAGGCAGACTTGCGATCGGACCAGCTGAATCACCAACTTGATTTCAAAAGATTCGGCCCCTTTCTCATATTGCAGAAAATATCGGATACGGCATATCGGTTGGCCCTCCCAGACAGGTGGGCAATCCATAACGTTTTTCATGTCTCCTGTTTGGTCCCAGCATGTGAGGACACCATCCTTGGTCGAAGGCAGGAGCCTCCGCCCCCAGTGCAGATGGAGACAGGGGACAAGGTCGAGATCAAGAGGATTTTGCGGGAACGGAGGACGTTGGGTGGTGTTTCGGAGTTTCTGGTGCGGTGGAAGGGCTATGATGAGAGCGAGGACAAATGGCTAAAGGAGTATGACATGATGCATGCATTGGAGGCGATTCAGGAGTTTAGGGACAATGAGAAAGCCAGAGGGAAGAGCCGACGTGGCAAGAAGAAGCGCAGTCAGTGTCATTGACCTTCTTTTCTCTTTCCCTCTGCCTTACAAGTTGGGGGTGGGTGTCATGGTACACGTGACCACACCTCAATACTTGTAGTCCATATTCGTAGTAACTTCCTTAACTTAGTCCATTTAACGTTCTCAGGTGTGTAACACATTGTAATTACACATTACTTATTATAATATATCTAGCGTTCTCAGTGCTATTGACGTGTCAGGTTGTGAGTCACTAATCAAAGCCTTACACATTACACCACGTGTTGTGTGTCGTGCTATTCCCATTGCTAGAGCTGCACAAAAAGTTCTTGTCATCACCAGTCGTATGAGACCCAAGAACTGGGTGTGTGAGTATCCTTTCTCCAAATTTTCACTTGCCTACATCTGGTGTTCACAACCTCGCTGCTGAAGTGTCCCCTATTCCAAATGCAACCAACTAAATGACTTCTTTCTAGTGCCCAAAGGTGGATGGGAGCCATCAGATGTGCAGCTAGAGGCTGCAGCCTTGCGAGAGGCCCTGGGAGAAGGTCCTACCTGTTTGCCTCTATGTCTCCTCATCTCCTGATGTCTTCCCCCGTTCCGCCCTCCCTTTCTGTGTATTGTTCATTCAAATAGTGGGCATTTGCAGAACTATTGTTGCTGCCCTAGATTCAGATTGGCTCAAAAAAAAAGAGCGGAGAAGAGAATGGGTTGACTATGCTGAAGCATGCGGGCGCTTGGAGTGGAAGTCTGAGCTGTCACAAGGCCTTCAATTCTCATCACTGTGCCATCACAATCATATTAGAAAGAAGAACCTTTTCTTCTTTAGACAATTCGGTTGGCACAAGTACATTGATTTGCTGCGATGCGAGTTGCACTTTTTGTGGTGCCATAAATACAGGACAAAGAGAATTTTACACCAAAGTTGCTGATAGTGATAAGAGGGCATTGTGAGCTGAAAATGGTAAGTTGCGATGAATGTTGAAAACTGTAGACATACCTTGTATAAAATAAACTGTTGAGCCCATGCTAATGGCAGTAAACACCACGTCGACGAGAAAGGAGTAAGACTGATGCAAAAAGGCGATGGCCGAGTGATGAGATCACGAATCCATCACGACATCAGGATCTCGATGTTCCAGACAGGTGGCTGTGCTTGGTGATGGCTGCCATCATGGATCACTGATCCATGATGATATCAAGATCTCAGTGATTGCATCACAATCTTGGAGTTGGTCAGGCAGGTGGCTGTGCCCGGCAATGGCCGCCATCATGGATCATTGACCCGGTGATGGGACATCAATCAAAACCAACAAACCTCTGTTTTCATATCTACCAACTACCACTACTACCTATGCTCACTCACAGACCATCTGCCTCAATGTCATGAGCATGAACTTATGGGAGGGATGGATGGAGGACGAGGGAAGGACTGGACGGTTAGGACAAGGCCAGGAGGGATGGTTTTTGCTGGAATAAGGCTGAACCATTCCTCCAGGAGGGTCTTGACATGCCAAGGCAGCGGCAGCACTCCAGGTATGCAAGGAAAGTGGCGGAATCACGCAAACCATGCCTGGTCCATGTGCATCACTAGGAGGTATAAATAGGAGGGTCATTTGGGGATGTCAGGCAAGCAATCAGCTTGCCACGGCACGAGATCCCCAGCGAGTGGACCTTTAGGCCTAGGAGCAGTGTTTGGCTTCAGAAGGATTTCATTGGGGGATAATTAGTTTTATATTTGAATTAAAATTGGGTTTATTGGTTTCTCTTTTGTGTGAACCAAACCTTTATTTCATATCAAATCAAACTATATTATTTCGTCACTTAAAAGTGCGCGCGCGTGTAACTAAGTCCAGTGCAACAGAGTGAATAGATTTATCTAAATCTAATCTGATACACTATCGATTAGACAAGATAAATTACATTTCGCATCAATAGACAATGCCTTCTGGAGTGTGGGTAGGATATTATTCCAAGTCTTCTCGTTCTGGGGGAATGTGTTCACAGTCTGAAGTTTGATCAGAAAAACAAAGCAATTCTTCTACCTCAATTCTGACACAACCGTCCATACATCTTCTAACAAACCTGATTTCAACTCTCCAACTTCAATTCTGGAAAGACTGATATAAGGAGTTGGAGGTGCAGCCATATCAGCAACCAGAATTGAAAGCATCAAACTCAACATGGGAGAAGGTGTCAGGTTCCGCTGACCATGGGGGCTCAGTCCACTGGGCAAATACTTTACGTGGTGATCACCATGTACACAGACGCAGAGCACCAGGAGGGCACAAGGCGTAGGAGACCGAAGTGGGGTGGGGGCGGTGTGTGGGGGAGTGCCGGTAGCACCGGCGAGTGGGAGAGTGCCGGGGAGGGTGGAGGACGAGTCTCAGGGGTTGGCGTGAGTTCCGGGGGTACAAGAGGGCAGGACGAGCAAGCGCTGGTGAGCAAGCGAGTCCTGGGGATCAAAGAGATAACAGGCATGGGGACTTAGCGAGTCCTGGGGATGGAAACAGAGTTGGGGAAACTAAGCGGCCAAAAGGCGAAAGAGTCGAGATAAGATAAGGAGAGATGAAACAGATTAAGTTGAGGAGAGGAGCCAGGAACAGAAGAACCAAGAGAACTTAGAATAGAAAGGAAAAGGAGAGCAATTGGAATGGATTAGAGGACGAGGTAGAGAGACAATACGAGACGAGTATGATCAGAAAAAGAAGCAAGTAGAAATGATGAGACCAGGACATGCGAGAGGACGAGACAGAGATGAGAACACAGCAAACAATACGAGGCTACAGTAATATCAAGACTAGAGTACTACTTACTACTCTATGACTTATATATTATGCAGTACATAGGGCCCGGGGCTCAGGCCCAGGTTCCAGTGGCAGGTCACGGTGCTGGGGCTTTGGGTGAGACCTGGGGGCCATGCAGGGCAGGGCAAGGTTGAGACATGTTGTGTGGCGTGGGTGTCAGGGGACCTCTCTTTACATCCTTTTTCCCTCAGCCATGCTTTACTTTCATTCAGTTCCTTTGCCTTTCTTCTCAACTCGTCAAATCCCTCATTGGTCGGACCATGGGAAACTACTTCCTTATTGGACATTCCTCTTTGGCTGGATGGACTCACAGCCACTACT
>JABCKQ010026321.1:0-15031 GCA_018857305.1 Termitomyces sp. T159_Od127 | reverse complement strand
AGCGAACTACGTCCGGCTTATGTAATGAGTAGTCAAAGTCGAAATTAGGGCAACTAGCCTGGCGTCTGAAGATGAGGGATGAGAAAGATGTGAGAATTAAGAATTAGTATGGAAAACATCACGAAAAAGCCGAGTTATGGGGACGGCAAAGCCTGCGGACGAGGGGTCGCCATTCCCTCGGAACCCGTATCGAGCAACGATGGAAGATTAGGAGTTGCCGTTTTGGGCAAGTTGTGAACTGCAATGTAAATGCGTAAAAAGATCAGAGAGTTTGAAACAGCGGTGCTTGCCTCTCAGCCGGCCTTTGACAGCTTTCTAAGCTTTCTCCCTCCCAACGTCTCCTCTCTGTCTCTCTCCGCTCATTTCGTTCTCTTCGTCGCTGTCAGTGTAACCGACTCACCCATTCCTCGCCCATTATTCCCCCATTTTGCCAGCGAAATAGGCCTTGATCCCACGCGGACCATACATAGACGCCTCACCTTGTTGCTACTCCATTCTAGACAGCAGTCGCATCGACAACATGTCCTTGAGTCGCATTCTCAACGATGATCCTGTCCCGGCCGTTTCCTCGACTCGGGAATATCCAGGACCTTCTGCCACTATACCACTAGATACGTCACCTTTACTGGCAAATTCCCCGAGGTCGAATGGCCATTTTTCACCTCCCAATTCACATGCCCATGAATTCCGATCCACTGGCTATCCCGATCCAACACCTGGTGAGCAGAGTTCCTGTTCATGCCTTTTCCCGGTCAATGGCTATACGTCTCTTAGGCACCCCTCAGTATCAACCTGAGCATGTCAATGCCGCACGTCTCCTATCTCCCGACAGGAATAGCGAGCCAATTTCTTATGCCCATCCCGAGGATGACCCTGCTTTAAATAGGAAGAGACGGAGGGGAGGAAATTCGGAGTTAGAGGAACACCATGCATTAACAACACGTCGCGTAAGTCAGCTGGCCTCCTAATTCTCTCTGTTCTCTAATGGTCTTTAGTCCACCCTTCGCAAACAGACCTCTCGAACGAAACATTTCCGTCCTTCTCCAAGAGGTAACTCTCCAGAGCCTTGTTCCAATCAGCGACAACGTTACACTTCGGAAGAAGAGCGCCGACGAGCCTCTTCTGACTTGGAGGATTGCACTGACATATGGCGCGAGGAGCTCGGGGCTTACATTGTAAAAACTCAACATCGTCAGAACCAAATTGCTGATTGGTTCCAGGCACGTATCTCATTTGATATCTAGCGGTTTTCATGCCTGATAGGTCGTCTCAGGACCGTAATGCTGGCACCGCTCGAGCCATGTCTCATTGGTATTCCAGCCGTATCGCTCGGATACCCGTCCCGCCGCCCACCTTCAATGAGCATCCTGTCCTGGAGGATGATCCACAAGATCCCTACCGTCCGAACAATGTGGAGTTGGATGACGACCCAGGCAGTTACGACACGAAGTATCACAATCGAGACTTCAATGATGGTGCCGCTGATGCTGCTCATGAACTTGAACGGTCCGTTCTCGGCGATTATAACGATCATGACATTCCCTATCCATCAAAATCCGCAAACGGTAGAATCAGTGGTAAAATGGGATTTCCGGATCCTGGTGATATAGATTTGTTGCAACAAGGCGACAAACATGCGAACAAGAAGCGGAAACTTGATAATGAGTTCTCTACGGCCACTCCTGCTTCTGTATTGGGCGACAGAAAATCTCAGGCCAAGGTTAAAGGGAAGCCAAAGGTTCTGCGTGATCCAACTCCAGACAACCCTTCTGCAACACCAAAACAATCGAGGAAAAAGCCCGTCCCCAAGAAACAGCTCGGGGAACTAGAGCTAAAACCAAGTTCCAATCCTCCTTCTGTCTTTGGCGATGTCACCCCTCCTGTTTCAGTATCTCGTCCACCTTCTCCGGTGCCAATTATTCCAGGCATTATCTTTGAATTGACCGATGAGATTCCGCCCTTGAAAAAAGCGAAAAAGGTCGACGAACATGCAATGACCAAAAGGCTGAAAACTCTGGAGGAATCGCAACGCAAAGTCTGGACTAATATTGCTAGACGAGATATTGCCAAAGTCAAGTTGCTTTACTATCTTTAACTGGTAACTATTGACAGTAATACTAGGTATACAAATATCAAGTCTCCGGCTACCAGTCTCGACAGTCGCAAGTGGAGCGCATCGCAAAGGTTGCCTCACTGCAGGCCCGACGACCGTATACGAAGACAGCCAAAGCAACTAAAGATGTCCAGGCGAAGGCGAAACGGCTCATGAGGGAAATGCAGGTATTTTGGAAGAAAAACGAGAAGGAAGAAAGGGACGTTCGTAAACGTGAACAGAAGGAGGCTTCGGACCGCCTCAAAGTTGAAGAAGAGAAGCGTGAAGCAGCTCGGCAGGCCCGAAAACTCGAATTCTTGATTAGCCAAACGGAACTCTATAGCCATTTCGTGGGTAACAAGTTAAAGAGTGATTGTCTTCACAATTTCCTTGTATAGCTCGCTGAGACCTCAATAGCCACTGACATTGAAGGAGACGGCGAGAGTGACGAGTCTCACCTCGCTCCGGCCGCCCCTAATTTGGAACTCGTAGACCCTACCACGCTGAAGGAGATAAATTTTGATGATGGTATATGTCTCCCATCTCTTTCGCTCAATCTTTTTCTCATAATGCCTTTTCAGAGGATCAGACAAATCTTCGCCGACATGCCATGCACAATGCGCAGGAGGCCATTGCCCTTGCAAAACAACGAGCGGAAACATTTGATGCGCAAGCTGCACTGGAGAGGAAGACAAATGAAGCACTGAAATTGGCCAAAGCGCAGGCCCACATCCACAATGGACTCGACGAGACTGAAAAATCCGATACAAGTAACGAAAGGGTACCTCAACAAAAGGCACCTATCGTTGATCGTATGTTCTCAGTATATTAGTCATCTTATCTTGACTTCGTTTTTACAGTTGATTCGGATGAACTCAATTTCCAAAACCCAACATCTCTCAATGGCCCACTCACAATTGGCCAGCCGAAGATGTTGATGGCTCAGCTCAAAGAATATCAACTAAAGGGGCTTAACTGGTTAGCCACTCTATATGAACAAGGAATCAACGGTATCCTTGCTGATGAGATGGGTCTGGGCAAGGCAAGCACCCAATGACTGTTTTTGTCCTGCCTTAAATGACTACCTTCATCAGACTGTACAATCCATCTCCTTGCTTTCCTATCTTGCGGAAACTCACGACATATGGGGACCATTCCTCGTAGTGGCTCCTGCTTCAACTCTTCATAACTGGCAGCAAGAAATAACACGGTTTGTGCCAGGCCTCAAAGCTCTGCCATACTGGGGAAACGTCAAGGACCGAGCGACGTTGCGGAAATTCTGGAGCAAAAAGGATATCACTTATAACAGAGATGCGCCATTTCATGTCCTTATCACGAGCTATCAACTGGTAAGTTGAGAAGTTGAGATAGTCTACTGTTTCAAGCCAATAGAGTTGATATGTGTTGACAGGTCACTCAAGACCAACAGTATTTTCAGCGCGTCAAGTGGCAATATATGATTCTTGATGAGGCGCAGAACATCAAGAACTCAGCAAGTGTACGATGGAAAACGCTTCTCGGATTCCAATGTCGAAATCGCCTGCTACTGACAGGCACTCCGATCCAAAATTCGATGCAAGGTATGTATGTGTTTTGAAGTCGGTGATTATCTGGTCACTGTCTATTAGAGTTGTGGGCATTGCTTCATTTCATTATGCCAAGTCTATTCGACTCTCACGATGAGTTCAACGAATGGTTCTCCAAAGACATTGAGAATGCAGCTGAGAACAAGGGAAGTAAATTGAATGAGCACCAACTGAGACGATTGCACATGATCCTCAAACCCTTCATGTTGAGGCGTGTCAAGCGGCATGTGCAAAACGAGCTGAGTGAGAAGGTGATGTTCTTGCTGGTTCATGATTAACGCCTCCCTCTAACGAATTAGGAATAGATCGAGAAAGATATATATGTTGATCTCAGTGCTCGTCAACGTACTTTGTACAGCGCTCTGCTCTCCCATGTCTCTGTGGCAGATCTCCTTGAAAAGGCGGCAAATATTGGCGATGCAGATTCAGCACGGTCCCTCATGAACCTCGTTATGCAATTCCGAAAGGTGCGTAAACATCATATAATTCTCGGTAGATTCTTTTATTTAGCAGCTCACAGGTTTGCAATCACCCTGAACTCTTTGAACGTGCCGACGTCGTGGCACCTTTCTCGTTTGCTGAGTTTGGGCGCCCAGGTCCACTTATGCGAGAAGGCGATTTCGTCTTATTACCTTACTCGACGCGTAACCCGATCGACTTTTCGATTCCTAAGCTTTTCTGCCATGATGGGGGCCTGTTGGACATCCCATGTATAGCTCCCGTGCCGGGAACCCAGATGAGCTCCTTGTTCAATATGTTCAACATCTGGTCAGCGGATTGGATTCATAAATCCATCACGGCAGAAGGTCAGTCTCCTCAAGTTTCATGTCGATAAGTCTAAAGGGCCCTCATAGCATCCTCCTCCTTCTCATTCCTTCGTCTGGCTGAAGTCTCTCCATCGGAAGCACATTTTCTTCATAGAGCGCCTCTCATGCGTCGTCGACTGTTAGCTTTGGATCGTGAGGCAAGCATGGTCGATGAATTACCATGTTATGTGTAAGAAGAGATTTTTCCATGTGAACATCGGTAATTGTTCTCAATTATCTTTCAATGTAGCGCATCGAAAGGTCTCGTTCACGCTGGCATTCCTCAAGCACGGTTTACCTCAACGCTTCTTCTTTCTAACCTCAGGGAGATTTCATCCACAGCGTGGGCAGAATCCTGCTTGTCTCGCCCAGAGTTGAGATGGTTCATCCCCGCTGTCATCGCCCCACCAATCACAATGAGTTGCGCCAATCGCGCTTTCATGGACCATCAGACACAGATTCTTGACGCACCGCTAGAATCTCTGGCGTTCTACGGTATGCCTTCCTCTCTCTATGACTCAGAAGAAGCCTGTCATAACTACCATGAAAAATTTCCTCGCGTTGCGTTTGCCGGGCTGCTGCGTAGCTCGCCTGTTAATCAGCTCCCAATGTCGACTATGCAGGTTCCAGAGGCTAAACGTCTGATTTACGACTCTGCAAAACTTGCTCGACTTGATGCGTTGTTGCAAGAATTAAAGCAAGGCGACCATCGAGTGTTGATTTATTTCCAAATGACAAGAATGATGGATCTCATGGAAGAATATCTCATATATCGGCAGTATAAATACTTACGACTCGATGGATCTTCGAAAATAGAAGACCGTCGAGATATGGTCATAGACTGGCAAACTCGGTAAATATCAAACAACTGAACGTGCAGTCCCTTACTCAAGTACACTTTCAGGCAAGATATCTTCGTTTTCTTGCTAAGTACACGCGCGGGTGGACTTGGGATCAATCTCACTGCCGCCGATACCGTTGTCTTCTATGATCATGATTGGAACCCCTCCAATGATGCACAAGCAATGGATCGCGCTCATCGTTTGGGTCAGACCCGTCAAGTTACTGTCTATCGCTTAATTACGAGAGGGACCATTGACGAAAGAATCGTGCAATTGGCGCGCGTCAAAAAAGATGTATGTTTTTCAATCTCAACGAATAAAGTTTTGCTAAGTTTCTGCCAAGGTTCAAGATATTGTCGTCGGAAACAAGAACTTTACCGACGTAACAAAGCCCAGCGAAATTGTTCAATTATTACTCAACGATGAGCAGTTGGCCTCGTTAAATTCATCTGCATCACAAGTCCATGACGGCCAGCCAGCGACCACGAATGGAGCCGAGAAGAAACCAGCGCAGGATTTCTGGAACGACGAAGAAGACAACTTCTTCGGACACACTACCCTTCTGGCACCCGATGGAGATGACCAAGGAACACCCGTCCACTCCAGTGCTAGGGGGAAGAAGAGGAAAACAGGGGCAACTAGCGCTTCCCGCGGGCGTCGATCGGGAATTGGAGGAAGGAAAAAGATGACTCCTATGGTAGCATCAGCAGCTGATGCTTTCTAGATTATTGTACCATCATAAACGAACGCACTCTTTGGATTTACTACAATTCATCTTTGTATAACTTTTAATAGTATAGATCTGTGTATTTGTCTCGGTGGAGGTGATGTGATAAACTTTTTGATGTCCGATCATTTTGACAAAAACTGACTCCGGCCAAACGTTGCCACCAGCCTCATGTGCAGCAGTTTCGTGGTCCATACATCTCATGCACTCAGTGATATCGTGCAACCATCCATTCTTGCATACAGCACATTCTATTCCTATTGAATCTCTCACTCAGCATACTTCTATTGGTCTCTGGGAACCTGTCCTTTACAATCTCGGCCAAAGCTCAAAAACAAACACTCCCTTTCATTCAATTTCCCTACAAGTATCCGGTGCAGGTATCATAGACAGATTTGAACCTGATCCGAACCAAGCTTGGTCCATCTGGGATGGCCAAGAAGAAGAAAACGCAATTGAAGCCAGTCGCCCGAGGGTTCGCGACAACCTCTGTCCCAAAGAAAATTACACAGAAAGAAGCTGAGGAAACGGAGATCGTCTCTCGTGATGGAACAGAGGGATCAGGTACTTCGGTTTCGGGAAAGACGTTGTCAGGCGGCCTCACTACAGCTTCATCTACTCCACACGATCCAGAGAAGGTTGAAGAACAGGCACTTCAAAACCTAGTAGACAAGCTTCAGGAGAGAACCGAGAAGGAGATTACACGGTGAGGGTTTTCGTTATCGCGAGGTACCTTGGCCCTGAGACCTTACAAACAGAGCCCTCAAGGTCTGCTACATACATTTCACTTTCGCATTCGTCTTTCTCAGAGTTTCCAGGCCATTGAAACGGATCGACGCTTTGCGAAAGCTTTACCATGCTTGGAATTAGATTCCGTACTTGTGGAACGTATCCTTGACCTTGCTTCATCGAGTCATTGCGGAGGTACATGGTGATGAAGTATTCGTTTCAACGTTTTTAATCATATCATCAGCGAAAAATATGCTAGAGTCTGAGGACAAAGCGATGGCCCGACTGGGTATAACCTATGGTGTTCTCAGGCGCTTGGGCTTTTCCGAATCGAGAGTAGAGGAATGCCTTCGAGCAATACAAGGAGTTGATGTTGACGAGGCCATTGAATGGGTGAGTTGGATGCGCGAATCTTTGGATGATTTGTTCAAACATTTCCAGCTCTATTTCCACTGTACAGAGGCAGAGCTAGAAGATAAACGTTGCGTTGTTTTATTTCACTCCTGTCGGTGACTTTTCCAACCCATTTTTAGGTGACTCAGACCCGGTTGAGCCAAGAACGCCGAGGACTCCAGTTTCAAGGAACTCCAGAATGCCAGGGACGCCGCGAACTCCCATAGATTTCCTAGCGTCTTCAATACCTGCCCCCAAAGCTAAGAAGCTTACTCGCCTTGATATCAACGCTCCGATGTTTGTTCCGGCACATTTGCGTCAAAATGATGTCTTCAGTTCCAACGACACCTCTGATCCCAACTCAAGTACATCGAATTCTGGAAGCAGTTCTCCGGTTGTTGATGACCCTGCCATGCAATATGCTCAGACGAAGATGAAACTAGAACGTCTGTCAGATAATGGTCGCTATTCTAGCGCGGCGGCAGCGTCTCAGGCGCAAGAGCTCCAGGAACAGTTGGCAGCGTTGAAGAATGACTACTTTTTTGACGAAAGAGAGGCCGAGGCCGTCTACCGCATTGAGCGTGACAGAGCAAATGCAACGGCATTGCTTGACAAGTTGCGTGGGAGCATGGTAAATCCACTTGTCGAAGTAGACGGTGATTCCAAGAAACAACAATTACATCTCCAACCACAATTGCCAACCCCACCCGCTGTAGCCCATGATATCTTTGACGATGATAGTGAGGATCCTGCATCTGGGGGTATCTTCGAAATACTAGAGTCTCTACCTGCGACAGAAATAAATTCTCAGGGCAAGACCATCAGGATTCGGGATATGGCTCTCCCCAAGCATTGGTCAGGTCGTACACCCAAGACCCTACTGCAAGAAACCGTTGCGAAGGCAGATAGATATGCCGCTATCGGCTACACTATCGTCTCTGGAGCAAGTCGAGCCAAGAGAGCTGCATTAAGTATCCGTTGGGAGGGGAAGAAGATGGATGAATGGTGTATGGATGATGTCGCATGTCATGACGAAACACAAGCAGAACAGTACATTGCTACCATTGCCTTGCATGCGCTTACTTTCCCTCTGACTGACGGCTTTGCGGGTAACCCCGCAGCAACATCTGGCAGCCTAACCTTTTTTCGCTTATTGCCTGCCGTGTTTCGAGACCTTTGGGACGAACTTGAAACAGCTCGGAAGATTAGAGATGATGCCATAAATCGTAAGCAGTGGGCGAAGTTACGTTCCATCATTGAAACAAAGTTGGAGGTTCACGATAAGGTATGCCTTCTTCTTTCTGCGAACTTCTTATGCACTTACAGTGCACAACAGATGAACAACAAAAGTAGTAAGCAAATTCCTGGCGCAGAGAGTCATCGGGTTGCGCATCCGTCACCGATAACAAATGAGATTGCTTCAGAAAAACTTGCTGCAACTTTCAGGGTGCGACAAGCTAGCGTTGAGTATCAAGAAATGCTGGTTAGTCCACTAATTCACTCTGTGTCCTCGGATTAAGCGACAATTAGGCGCAACGAAACGCTTTACCCATCGCTGCATATCGAGCCAAGATTGTTGGGATCTTAGAAGAATCCCAGGTTCTTGTTTTAAGTGGTGAAACGGGCTGGTGAGCAAGATCCCTGTTTGTTGTCTTCACCTCGATAATATAATTATTCGCAGCGGTAAATCCACTCAGGTACCTGCATTCATACTCGAGGATCAGTTATCTCGAGGGAAACCATGCAAAATTTACTGCACTGAACCGCGACGAATCTCTGCGATATCGCTAGCTCAACGTAGGTTGCTATCTGCCCTTCTTGCTCTTGGTGAATTAGACATGTTCAGGTGTATCTCGTGAGCTTGGTGATCCTGCCAATGCTGTTGGAACGATTAAATCCCTCGTTGGATACTCCATTCGATTGGAGAGTAACACGACACGCAACACGCGTTTGGCATTTGTTACTAATGGAATCGCACTACGAATGCTGGAAGGTGGAACGGGGCATAATGGCCAGGGAACAGCCTTTGATGAAATCACGGTAAATGGGCCCGCAATTCTTAGTGTCATAATGTTGACTATGGTTCCAAAATCAGCACATTATTATTGATGAAGTTGGTAGATGTCTCGAGTTTGGGAATATGGCGCTTACAATATAACCGACAGGTCCACGAACGTACTATAGAATCAGATTTCCTTCTAATAGTACTGAAATCGTTACTGGCGCAACGACCAGACCTCAGGTATGCGTGAGGCTTCATTCTCGATGTTTGGCTGTAACGTAAATCTGCAGAGTCATCTTAATGTCAGCCACAGTAGATGCTGAGAAATTCTCGGAATTCTTCGGCAATTGTCCCACTTTACATGTCCCCGGACGAACTTTTCCGGTGGAAGTTCATTTTCTGGAAGATGCAGTACAATATACTGGATGGTCAATTTCTGAAAGCTCCCAATATGCCCGGCGTTGTAAGTTGTTCTATCTTTGATGATAGCCAATCATTCATTCACTCTGTCTTCTTTTTCAGTATATGACAAGTACTATCAAGGCAAGGCAAGACTTGATTGGACTGAAGAGTCACCAGCTGGAGACGACGAAGACGACGAGACTGTTCAAGAGAGTATCAAACTAGAGAAACGCTATTCATCCGAGGTCGCATCGACGATCAATCTTCTTGACGAGCGCCTTATTCCCTATGATCTGATCATCCGCCTGTTGGAGCGGATATGCTTTGACGACCCGTCCAATCTGTCGTATTCCGCCGCCATCTTGATATTTATGCCAGGTCTGGCGGAGATTCGTCGTTTGAATGACATGCTGGCGGAACATCCATCCTTTGGAGATAATGGCTTTTTCCAAATCTTCCCTCTTCATTCGACTCTATCTAGTGAAAATCAGGGTGCCGTTTTTGATGTACCTCCTGAAGGTGTGCGGAAAATTGTCATAGGTATGTATTTCTGCAGATATCGTACCATCAAGCTTAGCTTGTTGAGCAGCCACCAACATTGCGGAGACTGGCATCACGATTCCAGATATAGCATGTGTTATTGACACAGGAAGGCATCGTGAAATGAGGTAGGGATATCGCAAACTATGCCAGTAACCTGCTTTTAATTGTATCGTTTTAGGTTCGACGAGAAGCGACAGATTAGTCGCTTGGTGGAGACTTTTATAGCCAGAAGTAACGCAGCACAGAGGCGTGGACGAGCTGGCCGTGTTCGAAACGGTCTTTGTTTCCATTTGTTCACTAAAATTCGCTATGATACCCAGGTACTTTTCGTCCACATTGACCATTTTTCGGATGCTCCATCATTTGTCAGATGGCAGATAATCCCCTTCCTGAAATGATGCGTCTGAGCTTGTCTGACTTGGCACTGCGAATCAAAATCATGAAAGTGAGACTGGGTTCTTCGATTGAGGATGTGTTGTCTCGCGCCCTGGATCCTCCCACATCTATCAATGTGCAACGTGCTGTATCTATGCTCGTTGAGGTACGAGTGTATTGGTTATCTTGGCATATCTAGACCGACAAGCAAATAGGTGGGAGCTTTGACCGTATCAGAGGAGATCACTCCTATGGGACGACTACTCAGCAAACTCCCTACCGATGTCCATCTGGGCAAGTTCCTCCTTACGGCAACCTTATTTCGTTGCTTGGACCCTGCCCTGACCATTGCAGCTGCGCTCAATTCGAAGTCACCATTCCTCTCGCCTTTTGGCTTTGAACAAGAAGCCGATCGCGCGAAGCAAGCGTTCAAATCTGGTCTGCCATTATTTGACATTTTTGTGACTCATGGTTCATTCAGAGATAGACAATTCTGACTTTTTGACGATCCACAATGCATTTTCAAGCTGGCGTAGAGCGTCAGTTAATCCAAGCTTCGTGAGGAAGTTCTGTAGGGTGAACTACCTAAGCCATCAGGTGTGCTACATTTGGCTTTCCCGACCCTCCTATTGATGTACCGTGTCCAGAGCCTACAACAGATAGAGGAACTTCGCCAACAATTTTTAGGGTTCGCATCTGCTCTTCGTTCAGAATACCGTAATGATCCATGCGCAACTTCAGGTATCTCATAGACTCCTCCTTCATCCAGGTGGATTCGTCTTTTGTCCGCGAGTTGAGCCGGTGGGATCAAGTCTTCCTGCGATCATCCAATGTCCTGACATTTTCACCAGTGCTCGCTACGGGCGCAACAAGACACGATTTGTTCTTGTTCCACCTGAATTAGATACGAATTCCAACAGCGTTCTATTGATCAATGCGGCGCTGACAGCTGGGCTGTTCCCAAAGATTCTTGTGGTTGACCCTGCCAACAGTCAGATGCGTACGGTTTCCAACAATCAACAAGCCTCTTTTCACCCCTCTTCAGTCAACTTTGGGAAGAAACCTGCAGATTTTGGTGTAAACCACCTAACATATTTCACTCTTATGTTTGTTTGTCCACATAATTATGTGGATATTTGTCTAAAATCTACGTTTTCAGGCATTCCAAGCGTTTATACGTTCGGGAAACGGGTCCTGTAGACGACATGGCTATGCTGCTCCTGTGTGGAGACTGCGATCATAGGGTCTGTCGTTCTTGTAATTTCTCTTGGCAAACACGTATTGAAAGTGATTCATTCGCACAGTTAATTTCAGATTTCGCTGTCCTCGACCGCAAGATCAAATTCAGGATTCCTCCCAAGTCACATATAGCCCTCAAAGTTCTTCGTACACAGTTGTGGTCTCTATTGGCTCAACAATTCCGAGGCAAACCCCTAACAGAATCTCAAATTCTATGGAATGAGATTGCGATACTAGTCTTGGGGAAAGTCAAACTCGTTGGGGAGGCTGACATAGTACCCTGATGGTATTTTAGATAGTTTTGTACGGATGATCCAATTTCTGTTCAACTTTACACCGAAGGATAAAAGTACAGTTTCATCATTGTGCGCTAATGACGTGCGTTCAGCTACATTCATGGTTTTCTAGATATCCCCAGGCATATTTGAGCACACAGCACCCAACTCTATAATAATTGGTGTGAAGGACCGACTCCCTGTAGTATGGCTTGTTGGCAGTGTGAACTAATAATTCTTTCACTGATTCAATAACCGACAAACAAACTCTATCATAATTCAGAATAAATGCCTGAAATGTGGACAACACCTACCGTATACCCTTTTGATAACTTATTTAGGCCGTTCGTATGCAGATCGTTGAAGAACCACAATGTATGTGTAGGAGCTACCACACTGTACTGAAAACACGGAAACACGGAAACACACAAAGTCGTCTACTCCTCATCCTCATCACCTGCACCAGCAATGTTGTAGAACCGGAGTTGGTAGTTATCTTTGGCAGAAGCAACGACACTTGAGGAGAGAAGATAAGCACGGTGATTGATCATACTGAGAGAATGACAAACCGAATCCAATCCCGCAGGCTGTTCTTCTTGAGGAACTTTTTAGTCAGGTACTTCAGATACCTCTTGGAAAAAGGGATATTTGAGGTGACCGTGATCTTCGTGTTACCTGTGGAAAAGGTAGGTCATTCGTGTACGTTTACGTCGTGAAGCTCAACTTACCATCGCGAGTAATCTTCACGCTCTCCCCAAGTTGACCGGCCTTGCCATCAACCTTGATACGGTCGTGGAGGAATTTCTCAAAATCAGCACCATCAAAGACACCGTCAGCAGCAGGCTTCGAGTAGTCAACGACAAATTTGTGCTTGGTAACAGCAGTCTTTCCAGCGGCGGCCTTGGGCTAGAGGGGAAGAAAACCCGGCATAAGCCTACTGAGAAGGTAACTCAGCAAAGCGGTACCGGGGAAACTAACCATGGCGGATTTCGTTCGGTGGTGGTCTTGAGGATGATGAGCACGCTGTAAATTTTGTCGATTATACAGCTGATCTTACAAGGTTTGATCGGCACATTCCGAACTTCACGCTCCGCGGCACTGGCAAAGAAAATTGATTTCTATGTCAGATGTTCTGGTAAGTCTTACTGCGCCGACGATGGTCTCCTCGCTGACCCGCAACCAGGTTGCCTCTGCTCAGCTCGAGGGCGAGTATTCTATAAAGTCAGAGACAAATGCACCAAAGCTAGACACTTCTGAGTGGCCACTCCTCCTGAAAAATTATGATAAACTTCTCGTTCGTTCCAGTCATTTTACACCAATTCCTTCTGGCTGCAGCCCCCTCAAGCGCGACATAACATCATACATTAAGTATGTCCGGGTACATGTGCTTTACTTACTCATTTATCCCTTTCTAATAGATCAGGCGTGATCAATCTCGACAAGCCCTCAAATCCTTCTTCCCATGAAGTCGTCGCATGGTTGAGACGAATACTACGCGTAGAAAAAACGGGACATAGTGGAACACTGGACCCTAAAGTCACTGGATGTTTAATTGTATGCATCGACCGTGCAACGCGACTTGTCAAGTCTCAACAGGGAGCCGGTGTGTGATATTCATTTCTTTATCAGGTGTGACGAAGAGTTAAATTTCCCAAGGCAAGGAGTATGTTTGTGTTCTCCGTCTACATGCACCTCTTCCCAACCCTGCTGCCCTTCCTCGAGCACTTCAGACCCTCACAGGAGCGCTCTTCCAACGCCCTCCTCTGATTTCCGCCGTGAAACGGCAACTGCGTATTCGCACAATACACCAGTCTACCTTGTTAGAATTTGACGAGAAACGCAATTTGGCTGTCTTTTGGGTATCATGCGAGGCAGGAACGTATATCCGGACTCTTTGTGTTCATTTGGGTTTGGTCCTCGGTGTTGGTGGACATATGCAAGAATTGCGAAGGGTGAGAAGTGGTGCTATGTCAGAAAACGACGATATTGTTACTATGCACGACGTGATGGATGCGCAATGGTTGTATGATAATACACGAGATGGTGGGTTCTCGTCTCAAGACTTATTCTCTTCTGACATGGCTCTAGAATCATACCTTCGTCGTGTCATTCGTCCATTAGAAAGCCTAATGGTTGGATACAAACGCATTGTCGTGAAGGACAGCGCTGTCAATGCCGTCTGCTATGGAGCAAAATTGATGATTCCAGGTCTTCTGCGTTATGAAGCTGATATAGGCGTCAACGAGGAAGTCGTATTGATGACAACAAAAGGTTTGAACATAGCCTTCTACAGACGACTAGCTGACTTCAACTTGAAATAAATCTGACAAGGCGAAGCCATAGCACTTGCCATAGCCCAAATGTCAACAGTTGAGCTTGCAACCTGCGACCATGGGGTTGTCGCAAAGGTCAAAAGATGCATCATGGAACGTGATACTTACCCACGTCGATGGGGCCTCGGGCCAGTGGCGCTCCAGAAGAAGAAGATGGTTAAAGATGGGAAACTTGGCAAGCATGGAGAGAAAATTGCTGCCACTCCTGCTGACTGGAGTCGCGATTATATTGATTACAATCGGGATGAGGTCCGTCTTGTAAGGCAATGGAAACATGTCCCACTCTCTGACACAAGATATAGCAATCGGCACCAGGGACGTCATCTTCAGTCGTGGAGCCAGCACAGACCGCAGTCGTTGAGGCGTCTGTAGTGGTTGCTAGTCCCTCGCAAGTCGAGGTGAAGGAGAAAAAACGGAAGCGGAAGTCCGAGGTGGCTCAAGATGCAGATGTTTCAATGGCTGCCCCTGATGATGATGACGCAGCACGGGCTGAACGCAAGAAACACAAGAAGGAGAAAAAGGCTGCTAAAGAGGCTGCAGAGGTCGAAGATGAGGAGGCAAAGCGTGAAAGGAAAAAGGCAAGGAAGGAGGCAAAAGCACGGGCCTCATTGGGCGGGGAATAGCCTTCGAAGATCTACACGATATGTATTACGTTCCGTTGTGTATCCATAAAATAAGTAGTCAAAT
>JABCKQ010026320.1:0-15109 GCA_018857305.1 Termitomyces sp. T159_Od127 | reverse complement strand
CGTACTGACAACTATATGTACCTAGATCATTATACTTACACAAGTTGTCTAGGTACATAAATATAGTCTCGTTCATACGTCTCTGGGGATCATTATACTTACACAAGTTGTCTAAGTGTTTGTCACACCTAAGTCTTGCTGCTACCGGATAGGATTCTAACAGTGAGCTCGGCACGGTGCCGGCATTTGGAAAGTAGATAACAATGATGACCTTGATCTTTTTTCAACTTGGCAAATAGCGATGGAGATCTCAGATACACAGGTGAGAGAGCACGGACGCACGGAGTCGCGATTGCGTCCTCAAGATGGCACAATGAAAGAAATGATTTTAAGAGCAGAAGTAATGCATAACTATGTGTATGCAAGCGAAAAGCATACAGATCATGAGAGCCATTTTGTAAGGATCTATCTCTTGTATGCTTCGGTTTGGTTGTTTTGCAAATAACGGCTCTAGATACACAACATTTTATCAACCCATGATATGGATCTCTGTCATATTGATCACTTGCATTTCTGATATAAAATTTGTCTTGGTCCAGTCAGAGCGAAGATTGCCCTCTACCCTCTGACTCTGTCTCAGCTTGTGCACATAGTCTATTATTGCCAGCCACTACTGGCACCCAATTGTGTTTCCTTGGAAAAAAGTGAAAAGGAAACCTGTTATGCCATTTCTAATGTGTCAATCTCTGATGGAAAAAGTAATTAAACAAAGAAGATTTGCCTTTTTCTATAGTAAAAAGCTGGCCGAGAACCAGATGCAGGTTTCTTTGATTCTTTTTCCATCAGAAACATATTCTAGCACTACTGATGACACCTGAAGAAAAGCAAATCACACAATCATTTGGGCAGACCCTACTTTCAAATTGGATTTATGCAATACCAACGATATTTGGCCAACTGTGTTGCAACATCCTTTATTGGCTGGATTCTATGGTATACTTTTTTTTGAACTTTGATATGATTGCTTGAGCTTATGCTACAATAATACGGTGTTCATCTTCAATAGGCCATCTACCCAGCATTGACAATTGTCCTTATCTGCAGGCTATTTTCAGTTGCACATGTACATGACACTGTGCAATCACTCCAAATATCTGCCCCAGGTGTCTAATTGGATGCAATTCCATGGACACCAATCTATGTTAACCAAGTCTTTACATCTCTCTTTCTGTTGATTAGCTTCTTGCCTGAATATTTATTCAGAATATACATATTTATTCAGTGTCATACAGTTATCCCAGCATTCTGGCTACAATCATTGATATTTGCTGATTACTTCTAAAACAAGACGTCAAGGCTCAACTGGACATACAGAAGACATACATAATGGTCAAAAATCATCACCCTTGTAAGAATATACAGCTCCAAAACTTATCTATGCTACAAATTAGTCACTGACCCCTTGGAACATCAATCAAGAATACAAGATATGGGGCAAAAAGAGATACTTATCAGTTTACTCCAAACATGTATTAGCTTGCGGAGGCGGCGGAAAAGTATCAATCATTTCCAGTGGTGAGTTTACAAAGCCAGGCTAAAATCATACCAAAAATTTCTGGACAGGCACAGGTGATATACCACAGCTCTGCCATCAAAGCCTGCCATTGCATTGGCCTCCACAAGAAAAGTACTGCTAGATTATGCAATGCATGTGCCTATCATTGGAAGGTAGAAGTTCATTTGCTCCTGATTGTGTTAGTGTGAGAGGTCTAAAGAGTAACTTCAAGGTCTACATCCAATGTCTTTGAGATGGAAATTTTGTCAAAGGGCAGTGCCGTGGTTACCAGCATGAGCTTTGATGTGGAGTTTGTACCCTCAGAGGTGCCTCTGAACTTCTTGAGCATTTGAGCATTTCTTCCGTTTTTGGCCTTTGTTGTGATGTTATTGGCAGTGACTGGCAATGCAACATGCCAATGACTAGTAACGAAGCTTATTAAGAGAAACAACTGTAGGGATGTTACATACCTAGTAACAAAGTGAATCAAACTAAGAAAATGTAACTACAAAAGTACAAGAATTGTATGTATGGTCACATGTCAGTTATGTATTGTAGAGGTATCATGACACCCAGTCCCTCCTTCTCAAGGGGGTGCCCACAGCAAGCAATAACACAGTGAATAGAAACACAGTAAGAAAGCAGAGAGAGAAAAAAAAAGAAACCACATATGACCTCAGCCGCACCATCCGCACCGCTTCTTCCCTCTGGTGCACTCGTTCTCATGGAACTCCTGTATTGCTTCCAGCACATGCAGCATGTTGTACTCTTTCAGCCACTCATCCTCACTCTTGTTGTACCCCTTCCACCACACCAGGAACTCTGACACACGACTTCAAACAGCCAAAACCTCTTGAAGTCCAGCTTGTGGCTCAGCTTGTCTGAGCGCAAGTCCGCCTGCTCCAAGAAAACCTGATTGCCCACCAGATAATCTGGCACCTCATCCACCCAAGCATCATAAAAACATTTCATCCACTCCACCGCTAACTCCAGCAACCCCTTCAACTCCCTCTGCACCTGCCGTATTTGTCACGACCGCTACTGACCCCTAAGCCTCCAAACCTCCCAAAACCACCCCCACACCCCTCCTGGGCCTGGAGCGCTACCTGGCCAACCCCCTGGGCAACCCCCAGCCATCACCGCCCATCACCGCCACTAGCCACTGCCACCCCCAGCATCTCCTTGGCCATCACCGCCATGACTGCTACATCAGCGCTGACCCACGCTATCACACCACTCATAACCGCCACATCAGCACCAGCACCAGCAACACCTGACACACTCCTGGCCCATGCCAAGACCCCTATCATGCATTGCAATCATGCATCACTGCCAACCCAACCTCTGCACACCACGCCCCGCTCCCACTCCCCTCCTCACCGCCTAGCCACTGCATGTCTCTGCATTCCCAGTACAAGACCTCTGCGCTGCACGACATGTCTCAACCTCCACTGCCGTTCCACACAATCCCTGGGTCCCACCCCAAGCCCCAGAGCTGTGACCCACCATTGGAATCTGGGCCTGAGCCCTTGGGCCTACCTACTGCACAGTATATAAGTCGTAGAGTAGTAAGTAGTACTCTAGTCTTGATATTACCATAGCTCCCATACTGTTTTGTTGTGTTTTGTCTCCGTCTCGTATTCTCACATGTTTCAATCTCTCCATTTCCACTCTGCTTTGTTTCTCATTGTAATCTGCTCCATTCATTGCTTCTATTTGTCTACTACTCTAATTACACTCTGCTTTACTCATCATCTCTCTGTCAATCCTAAGTTCTCTTGTCTTTTCTGTCTCCGGCCTCCAGTCTCGACTTGTTCTGTTTCCCTTCCCCTTATCTTATCTTGATCCTTTCCCCTTTCAGCTTGCTTAATCTCCACTCCTCCATTTCCATCCCTGGGACTCGCCAAGTCCCTGTGCTTGTCCTCTCTTTGAACCCTGGGACTTGCTTGCGCACCGGCGCTTGCTCGTTCCACTCTCCTGTCTCCCCAGGACTCATGACTACTCCCCGGCACTCGTCCTCCACCAACTCCAGCACTCACCCCCTCTTCCAGCGCCACTGGCACTCCCCTACTCACCTCTCCTGCCCCGCTTTGGTCTCCTACGCCTCACGCCCCTACCAGTACTCTGCATCTGTGGACATAGTGATCACCATGTAAGGTGCTTGCCCAGTGGACTGAGCCCCCATAGTCAGCGGAACCTGACAGTATTCTGTACAGCCTCTCATCTGCCTTTGGAACTGACTGCGAGTTCACTGGATCCACTGAAAACAAAGGGTTGTACATGTATTCTGCATTGAAGGGTGACATTCCAATGGAGGAGTTGGGGCAATTATTGTAAGAGAACTCGGAAAACAGGAGCCACTCTACTCAGTTGTCCTGGTAGTAATCAACAAATGCATGTAAGTACACTTCCAGTTCTTGGTTAGCCCTCTCTGTCTGACCATCAGTCTGCAGATGATAAGCTGTTGACAAGGCAGGTTTAATGCCGAGGTGCTCCCACATGCACCTGGTGTACCAGGCAACAAATCAGGGGCCACATTCCATAAATGTGTTGCACATTGCTGCCGCATTGTCTGTGGAGTGGGCCAGCAAAAAGTGTGCATGCTTTGTGGACTTATCACAAATGACCTGTACCACATCAAAACCTTGTGACAATGGAAGGGGGCCCACATAGTCCATTGAGATGTGCTGCCACGGGCCCTGGGAATTTCAAGGGGCTGCAATGAACCAAGAGGCTTTCAGCGCTGGGGGAGCCTCTTCTTCAACCAGTTTGTGTTTTGTATTCACCACAGGCCAGGAAGGTTGAGCGTGGGGCCTGACGGTTTGTCACGCCGCCCAGACTACAAGGTGGAGGGACCAGATAATGTTGACCTCCATGTGCTCCCAGAGGGCATGATAGTGCAGCATGGTGTGGTGGTGGGGTTGGATTGATGTGAGGTGTTGGAGGTGGTAGAGAGGATGGCAGTGGCGCAGACATTGTCGGCAGATGGGAACATCTTGCAGATGATCCAGGAGGCATCATTGATGAATGAAAGGCTTGCCCCATTGTGGAGATTTGCAAAGGTGCTAGCGTTGGTGCGCTCAAGGCTCAGAGACTTTGTGGTGGATGAGAGGTTAGTACATTTCCAGGGGTTGGTGTACATGCCAGATAACGAGGAGGTGAAAAGAGTGGTTCTGCAGCTGTACCATGATTCAATCCCAGCAGGGCACCTGGGGCAGGTGAATACACTGGCACTCATTGCTCACAACTACTATTGGCCAAGGATGTCAGAATTCATGCACCGTTACATGAATGGGTGTAAGACTTGCCAGAGAATCAAGCGCACTTCCAGTTTGAGCATTGTCAAAGGTTAAACTTAGCTCTGTTCATTCTTTACAGTTGTTCTCACACCTCCAGTGCCTGCTGATGCACCCCACAGGCAGTGGAAATTCTTAGACTTGTTCTCTTTGGATTCTCCTCTGCCAGGTGATTAGTTATGAGTGCACCATTGGTTACCATTTCTAATATGATTTTGGATTTTCCTCTGCCAGTTGTATGATTAAGCTGCAACTTCTAAAAGTTGTTTTCACAGAAGAACAAGTCTCCTAACTCTGATGTGGAAGTCCCTTATAGCTTGCCAAAACATTTTCAGTCCCTATTTGTTCCTTCTCTGCCAGGTTTAAGCACCTACAGAGCTCTATGTCTCAACTTGCCAATTTGAATAGTCTCTCAGATGCTCTGGCCCCCAAGGATGAAGCCTGGAACCAGTTGCTACATCTAGAGACACAGATGCGACTCACTCAAGCTTTCCTCACCCATCACACCACTAAACTCTCTACCATCTTCCAAACCACTAATCACACCTCCCAACCCTGCCAGGAACTGCTAAAGCACCTACCTCTAACTCCTCTTCATCACTGCAGCACCCTGTGCAGTGGAACCACCTCTGGTCACTTTGATGGCCTGGGCACCCCATGCACAGATTCCACATCCAGTACTCCTGCACACATACACTTGTTGTTTAACAGTTAGACTCAGTCAGTGGATAAACAACTGTATTGATTTATATACCTGTTCTTTAACAGTTAGACTAATGAATAAGTCATTAGTATGCTCGTCCAAAGGTAAAACTACACATACCTCTGTTGGTGGATAAATGACTGAGGTATATCTAATCTCTGAGACCCAATCCATATACTCCAACTATACAGTTCCTTTCTCCTAATCTATCCATTCCCATGCTCTTGTGGCACACTACTCACGTGTTTTGTCCTCATGACATCCATGTACTGTGATCCCTCTCCAACAACACTGGTTACCATGCCTCTGAGGAGCACTTTCTTCGATTCTGTCTCATTTATATCCACATCAGTGGAGATGCCTTTAACTCTGACTTGTGGAAGATAGCTCAGGTGCGGTTATAGATGAATGCTGGATGAGCCTTCACCTATGCACTTTATATTTTTGGACATCCAAGAGATGCCAGTAGCTTTGCAGATTGAGCAGCCTTTGAGAAGAACTTCAGAGTGGAGTTTCTCCCAATTGACTCTGCCAAATCTGCTGCATTGTTTCTGCACAACAGAGACTAATACAGACAGGAGAAGTGGATGCTGAATGAGTACATTGATTCTTTCTGGGCACTAGTCAAGCAAGCAGCCTATCTAAATGGTCTTCAACTATGCCTCACATTCTGGGATGGCCTATATTCCATGCTGATGGAGCACATTAATAATCTTGTAGAAGGCTGCACAGACAATGAACAGATTGCCACTTGGTACAAGGTGGCCTGGGACCAGTGGCAGCTCATGGAGATCAGGTATGAGCTACACCAGATGCACCCCACTCATTGTCTCACTCCAGCAGTGACATGGATGCCTCCTGGCAGCATCAGTCCATGCTCCTGCTGTGCCGGCAATGCTGGCAGCTAGAGCACTTTGTCTGACACTGTCCATTGTGTCTGAAAGCATGCTATCTCTCAACCACAGAGCAGGAGGACATGTCAATCTGTAGAAAATGCAAATGCATGCTCCAATGTCAACCATTTTGAGATAGAAAAACCTTCAAGCACCTCTTCAAACATACAAGATCCACCTCCAGCTCCTAAGCCATGCTCTCTCTTACTTGCCAAGCTTCACCTACACACAGTCACCAGCCTAGGCAAGCAGGATATGATCCTTGGCTTCACTTGGCTCTGGAGGCATAACCTTGAGGTAAACTGGGCTCAGAGCAGGGTAACTATGCTCCCAGATATACTCTACTTCTGCTACAAAAGTCAAGAAAGAGCACTAGGCTAGAGCTCAAGAGCATGCTGCAATCCAGGCTGCCATGTGGGCCATCTCTCCTTTGCAGACCTCAACCTGTCAGGGCTGTTATTAGTTGATGCACTCTTTAGCCACCTGGTGTGAATGACTATTCCAAGGAGATTGAAGAGACACTAAGAAGGTATCAAAGCTTCATAAGGTAGATGAGAAAGTAGTTGAAGATCAACAAGGCACAGTTTTCAATATTTAAGCACAGCACAGATTAGCACCCATTAGCAAGCTGATATTGACATTCTGTTCCATCTTGTCCATGACCTCCTTCAGGCACTGGTTATGAATTATGTGGTCCCTGATTGGTCAACATTCTCCACTGAGCACATTGCACAAGAGAACACAAATTCCAGGGATAAACTCAAAGAGTTTTTAAAGGACAGTCTATATTTCACATTATCCTTTGATGGTGGGAGTACTCAAGCTAAGAATGAGATCTACACCTTTTACACTACAGCTCCAAGTTGTTGCTCATCCTCTATTGCAGGACATGCATACAAAGGATATTCAGTAACAGGTCTAAAGATATTTAACATTGCAAATAGCATGAGTATGGTGCTGTTACAAGTGATGGAGCAGCAAATGTTTGTGTGGATAAGAGAGAGGTTATAGCTCATTATCCTTGGATCTGAGCCTATGATCCATGTCACAACCTCAATCTTGACCTAAAAGATAATGGAAAACTCTTTGAAGATGTAAGTCAATGTCAGTGTTCCAACTTTACTTAGTGGTCTGATTAGCATACAAGCTTCTTTCCAAAATATCAGCCATCTCCAATCACTTTGGAAAATCAAATTATGGCACATTTCATCTCACAGACAAGCAGACTGAATTGGGATTATCTGAAGGGATGAAATCTGTCTCCAAAATTTGATTTTCCTTTTTCTACCTCCAGGAAAAGGCCATCCAACAATGCATGTGTAAGGGCAACTTCTAGGGGTTGTGGCACAATCATGCAATTGGTAGATAGAGATACAAGATTATATTAGAAATAGTAATTATGGTACAGTAGTAACTAATTGCCTAGCAGAGGAGAGTCCAAAGAGAACAAGTCTAAGGATCCTTGCTGTCTGGCACAGCACATCATGTAAGGATGACCTCTGAGAGTTGTGGCACAATCATGCAACTGGCAGAGGGAAATCCAAAGTTATATTAGAGATGGTAATAGATGGTACAGTAACTAATCACCTGGCAGAGGGGAGTCCAAAGGGAACAAGGCCAAGGACTTTTGTTCATATCAGCACATAAATGGCAGAGGCATGAGAACAATTATACAGGAGGACCAGAGCTAACCTTAATCCTTGACAATGCTCAAATGGGAAGTGCAGGATGTTCCAAAGCCTATGCAGGGGTGATGTCCAGTGTCAAGGAAGAAGAGGGAGACTTGCATGGCCAAGCAGATGTGATTGGTTGTACTGGAACTTGGAATCTGGAAGCAATTTGTTCCAATTGCCTTGGTGCTAACAAACTCTGATACCAACATCATAAGCTATGCACACTCTACACAAGCAACCAGCAATGCATACTGCAAGTCTGAGGGAGTGTTGAGGACAGAAATTGAGGGCTGCACACATGGAAAGCACATCATGTGCCATGTGTTGCAGAGAGAGGGGAATTAGAGGGAAAAAAGGACCTATACAGTTCAAGGAGATAATGATTGGAATTCAAAGGCAAGCACCTCAGTTGCTTATCAAACTGACTGAGGTATGGTATAATTAATATACTCTTCATTACATGCTTAGAGTTTTTTGCTAGAGAACCAGAGGTGTTATCTGGATGGAGGAAGGTTGAGTACCTACCAATAGTCAAGGAGTGCCACAGCACATGTGACATTTTATCTTGTTTGTCCTTGACTACCTGGCAGAAACAATTACCCTTATCCATGGGCAATTCCCAACTGTACATATACATGAGACTGTACAATCACCCCAAATAGATGTACCACGTGTTAATTGGATTCAATTCCATGGACACCAATCTATGCCACCAAACTGCTTATCTCTTCCTTTCCACCTCGCCTGAATATCCATTTGATAGAAGGCATGTATTTATGTAGTTTATGCATTGTGTGGCTCCCCAACTTCTAGCTCTAATCATTGGTATTTGCTGTATCCTTCCACAAGAGTTCAAGCCTCGAATCAGAGCATAGTAGACCAATCATGATGATGATAAAATGATTATCCCCGAATGAAATAGTTGTGCAACAAAATCAGTAGCCAGCCCCTTGAACCATCAATCAAGAGTTCAAGGCATGGGGCAAGGGGAGTCAATTTTCAGACAGATGCTCAAAGATGGAAGAGATGTACCTCAGATGAGCTCAGTGCAAAGATGTATAAGCTCGTGGAGGCGGCAGAGAAGTATCAGGAACTTACGGCAGTTAGTTTACAAAGGCAACTTCCGATATGCAAAAAACCTCTGGACAAAAACAGGTGATCCATCACAGCTCTGCCATCAAAGTTTGTCGTTGCATTTGCTCTGCGTCTCCTCAAGAAAACTACTGCTAGATTTGCACAATGTATGTGTTTGTCCCTTATTGTAGCTCAGACTCCACCGATGCGCCGCTAGTTGCTTGGAAGGTCAAGGCTTTGTTCCTGATCTTATGAGTAATGAGACGTCTGAAGGAAAATCTAAGGTCTCCGCCCCGCATTGAGTTGGACCATTTTGCAGGTGTCGCAAGATGGCGCGGCAGCCCGCTGTTACCCCAAGCGTGGGTTCCAACCCCAGAGGTGGCTCCATACTTCTTGAGTGCTTGAGCATAATCTGTTTCCTCCTTTGAATTGGACATTGTTAGTCATCGCATTTGATACACTTTATTTCATGAACAATTGCTTAGAAAGCGCGGTGGCGGCATTGAATCAGGGCAAAAAACGCTCTGGATGGATGGAAGTCATGGAGTAATTGAGAATCTTTGTTGCGAGGCGGTCTCAAAGAAAGTATGCCTTTACGCCTTTTGAGGTCATCTACAACAAGTTTCGCGATTGTTGAGCGCTGAGTGCTCGAACATGCTGTTAGGTTAAAAGAAAGTGAAAATAATGCTACTTGGAAAAGCGTTGTCACTTAACTATCACTCATGAAGCACGACAACGATGAGTGAGTGTACCGATGCGCCGACAATGGCTGATAGTGAAGTTCTACTTGTACCGCATCCAGATCTGCACGTCCCAGGGTAGAATCGTTTGGAGTTATTCTCTGAAGCATTGGTGCGGAGATCGGTGCCCACGTGCTTGACAGGGCTGGAATGTTTAGAAAGCTTGGTTGTTCCTTCTTAGCGCCATAACTACCTATTCCTTCTTTGGTTTCTGGATGCACTATTCCGATACACCAAGCTACCACCAAGCTGTGACTGATTGTTGTAGACTAAAATTCCCTTTTTTGACCTGATTATATATATCACGCTCCAGGTTTAAATCAAGTTTGGGTCAACGGATCTTTCCGACATGCTCAGAGCAAGATATCTGCTTGCTTGACGACTGTCTTAGAATTTATTTCAGGTTTCTCGCACTTCGGCGTCTCGGCCAATCACCACTTGTAAAGATCCTTGAGTTACGCACGTGATATTGCGTCCCTGACGACAGCCCAAAGGGGAAGTTCCTTTTGGTGCAAGCGTAATCAAACCGTTTCGTGTACTTGCGGACAAATAAAAATATATTTGGTCGCCCTTGCTCTCTCGCACGGATCCCGAGAGGGAAACCGCACTCAAGCCGGCACGGGCGAAGTATTACGAGACAAGTGCTATGCGAAAGGAAAAAGAGAAAAAGAGAGGGGCAAGTGGATACGAGGTGGGAGAAACAGAAAGCCGAGTCCAATAGACTGACGAGCTCTGTGTGAGTAGTGAAAGGAAGCAGGACAAGGAAATAGTGATGCGTAGCTAATGCTATATATTATGTCCGAACAATGGAGAGAAAAAAAACAATGGACCATTGTCAGCGATGCGACAAAGCAATGTGATATGGCCAGGTAGTCGCGACGCGACGCGTCGAGGGTCGATCGAGGGACGTGTCGCCGACATAGACGTCGATCAAAGGCTTTTGATCGGTTCACCTTACTGGAACTTGCATGTACTACATACATATCATGAGAGCCTTAGGGTGAAATAGCAAATGCTATAGGAACCTATGACTTGATCCACCGGGGTCACATACTGGATGCAAAGGAGAACTATCACACATCTGGATCAGATATTTATCCAGGCAACTAGATGAAACAGATTTTGATATAATTCATTCACATGGATCCTGTCACGTTGGCCGATTGGAATTTGATATAAAATCTCGATGAAGTCAGAGCAAAAATCACCTCCCTGCACTCTCCACTGTCTCAGACAGAAAGTACACATAGTCGACTGCCTGCCAGCACTAAGAATGACTCCTGAAGAACGGGAAAGTATCGAAGCAATTGGTCAGAGCCTATTCTCGATTTGGATTCGTTTTATACCAGTATACTTCTTTTATGGTCTACCTCTTTCTATTTGAACACCAGATATTGACTTCTCCATAGGTTTCTTTATGCCCATTGCAATTATTGTTGCCTGCCAGTATGATACCTCTTGACAAGGACATATGCATTGAACCCTCATCTGCTATGTCAAACAGGCATCCAACCAGAACTTGGCGCTCGAGGTGTCAACTAGGAGTCATCTGGTTGGGTATTGTTGCATTCAGCGGATCTCTCCTGTTAGCCGTTGCACTTTCTATTATTTCATTTCAAATTATCCAAGGCGGTAACATTACACCTCAACATCTTGATCATGTCAATGCTACTCTTGCAGCTTGTGATGTAGCTGGAAACTGGTTTGTCTTTATCCCTGTGCGTGCTGCATTGAAGCAAATTCAACTTTCTGGTGCTGAACTTGATTAGCCTGTTATCAATGATGCCTTTATCATATGGCGTGCATGGGTTGTTTTCCAAAGACAGCGTTGGGCACTGTGTCTTTCAGTGACAATATGCTGCTGTACTTTTGGTATGTGACATCTATAGTGGGTATCCTCATTGGTACACTGAGCTGATAGCATGTTTAGTCTACACACTTGTCTATTTGTCAATTTCCTCAAGCCCTCACAGCTGGTTAACAGCTATCCAAACTAATGATATTGTTAATGATGTCTTAAATAGCATGACTACCATTCTTTCATTTCTGACCAACTCTGTGGCAACATCCTTTATTGGTTGGACTCTATGGTATGCTATTTTTCAGAACATTTGCATGATTGCCTTAGTTTATCCTGCAATGATAGGAGACATATGCAACTCTTAAAGACAAATATTGATAGTCAACAGCACCAGTTGTTCAAATCATGGCACATTCTCTATCTTTTGATTCATGCTGGAGCCCTCTATGCCATTTTACAGGTGTGTCTAAAAGAATCATCTGTATAACAGGATTGATACTGAGACTGCAGCTTTTGTATCTTGGGATGAGTATTGCAACCAATCCCGAAGAACATGCAGCAACAATTGCCCTTGCAGTGATTGCCAATATTTATGCTTCCATCTCAGTATGCATAAGCTTTTCCTATGATTTTTTTATGTGTTTATTTTTGACAGGCTATCTATCCAGCATTGACAATTGCCCTTATCCGTGGGCCATTTTCAATTGTGCATATACATGACACTGTGCAATTACTCCAAATATCCACTCCAACTGTCTGATTGAATGCATGTATATATTTAGCCTTGAACAATGTGTGGTTATTCCAGCATTCTGGCTTCAATTATTGATATCTGCTGACTTCTTTTAAACTAAGAGGTCAAGGCTTGACTAGGCACACAGAAGACAAACATCACAATCAATAATCATTGCCCTTATAAAAATATACAGCTTTAAGCTATACTGATGCAATAAATTGATCATCAGCCCCTTGAACCATTTACTCAAAGTCTGAAAGAAAGAAACCAATTTAGGTAACAGATAGGATGGAAGGTGAGCCTCAAATAAGCTCAGTCCAGATATATAGGAGCCAGTGGTAGTGGCAGAGAAGTATCAGGTGTTTGCAGTGGTTAGTTTACAAAGGCAAAGGCAAACCTATGAAATGGCAATGTCAGGTTCCACTGACCACGGGGGCTCAGTCCACTGGGCAAATACCTTATGTGGTGCGCACAGTGTCCACAGATGCAGCATACTGGCAAGAGCATGAGGCATATGAGACCAAAGCGGGGCTAGGGGTGTGAGCGAGGAGTCACCAGTAATGCCGGGCTGGGGATGAGTGCCAGAGAAGGGTAGAGGACAAGTGCCGGAGATAGGCGTGAGTCCCAGGGGTGCAAGAGAATGGAACAAGCGAGTACTGGTGCGCTGATGACACCTGAAATTGTACCAAGTGGTGTCGGGGTAGACAGTCACAAGGCGAGTAGTGTTGGGCTCACTAGTGGAGGTGAGCTGGGCAGGGTCCCAGAAGACAAGTTAGTGGAGGACAGCGGTAAAGGAGTGGTAAGGTGATGCTTAGCTTAGTCGCCAAGTATACAATGCCTGCCACAGTTGCAAGGCGCGTAAATGACTAGGACACTGGTGTACTTCCAGTGGCAAGACAAGGACACCATACAAAAGTGCTCTTGGCATAGAGTAAGCTTAAGAAAGGCAAAATTGAGCTCTGAAGCCCAAACGTAAGAGGTAAAGGGTGAAGGTAACTTGTTATTTGCAGGCTATAAGTACAGTATATATAGTAAAGTGTAAGCAAAGTCACCATTAGTGACCCTTGGATTGCCAACACAGGGAACTAGTAAGTAAATAGTAGGCAACAATCTTTTATATAGGAAAGTGTCCATCAGACCTTAGCAACACCTAGTGGCACCAGTCAGGCTGTCTGTCATGTCAAAAATGCCAAAAAGTAGGTATGCAATCACTAAAATGTCAATGTCGTGAAATGATGGTGGTCACTAGAGTGCGGTGGCAAAGCCAGCAATGTCACGACCTGCTATCAACCCCTGGAACTCCAAACCCCCCAAAACAACCTCCACAACTGCCCCAGGCCTGGACCGCTACCCAGCCAACCCCCTTGGCAACCCCTGGCCATCACCGCCCATCACCGCCACCCGCCACCGCCACCCCTGGCATCCCCCCAGCCATCACCGCCATGACTGCCACATCAGCACTGGCCTTGGCTATCACACCGCCCATAACCGCCACATCAGCACCAGCACCAGCAACACCTGACACCCCCCAGCCCGTGCCGAGACCCCCATCATGCATCATGATCATGCATCACTGCTGACCCAACCTCCACACGCCACGCCCCACTCCCACTCCCCTCCTCACCGCCTAGCCACTGCGTGTCTCTGCGTTCCCAGGGCAAGACCTTGACACCATGCAACATGTCTCAACCCCCCACCGCTGTTCTGCATAATCCCTGGGTCTCACCCCAGGCCCTGGTGCCACAACCTGCCACTGGAACCCAGGCCTGAGCCCTGGGGCCTACCTACTGTGCAGTATATAAGTCGTAGAGTAGTAAGTAGTACTCTAGTCTTGATATTACTGTAACTCCCATATTGTTTTATTGTGTTTGTCTCTGTCTTGTATTCTTGCACATTCTGGTCTCTTTATTTTCACTTGCTTCATTTCTTATCATACTTGCCTCATATCTGCTTCTTTTGTCGCTTCTATTCATCTCTTACTCTAATCACACTCTGCTTCACTCCTTGTCTCTCTGTCAATTCTAAGGAGTAGTAAGTAGTACTCTAGTCTTGATATTACCGTAACTCTCATATCGTTTCATCATGTTTCGTCTCTGTTTCGTATTTTTGTGCATTCTGGTCTCATTATTTTCACTTTGCTTCATTTCTTATTGTACTCACCTCATATCTTCTCCTCTCGTCGACTCTATTCATTTCTTACTCTAATTTCACTCTGCTTTGCTCCTCGTCTCTCTATCAATCCTGAGTTCTCTCGTCTCTTCTGTCTCTGGTCCTCAATCTCAACTCGTTCTGTTTCCTTTCCCCTTATCTTATTTTGACCCTCTCCCCTTTTGGCTCACTTAATCTCTGCACCTCCATTTCCATTCCTGGGACTCACTAAGTCCCTGCACTTGTCATCTCATTGAACCCCAGGACTTGCTTGCATGCTGATGCTTGCTTGTTCCACTCTCTTGTCTCCCCAGGACTCGCAACTATCCCCAGCACTCATCCTCCACCATCCCTGGCACTCACCCCCTCTTCTGGTGTCACCGGCACTCCCCCATTCACCTCTCCCACCCTGCTTTGGTCTCCTATGCCTCATGCCCCTACCAGTACTCTGCGTCTGTGGACACAGTGATCACCACGTCAGGTACTTGCCCAGTGGACTGAGCCCCCATGGTCAGCAGAACCTGACAGGCACAACCTCAGGGTCAAGAAA
>JABCKQ010026317.1:0-15325 GCA_018857305.1 Termitomyces sp. T159_Od127 | reverse complement strand
ACTCCGCTAACCTGTTTCTGGGACCCTGCCCGACTTGCCTCACTTAGCGAGCCCAACGCTACCAGCCTTGTGACTGCCTACCCCGACACCACAAGGTACAATTTTGGGCGTCATCACCGGAGGTACAAGAGGGTGAAACAAGCAAGTGCCAGTGCATGAGCAAGTCCCAGGGTTCAAAGAAATGACAGGCACGGGGACTTAGCGAGTCCCAGGGATGGAAGCAGAGACGTGGAAATTAAGTGGGCCAAAAAGGGGAAAGGGTCGAGATAAGATAAAGAGAGAGGGAACAGATTAAGTTGAGATGAGGAGTCGGAGACAGAAGAGCCAAGAGAACTTAGAGTAGAGAGGGAGAGAAGAAGCAAGTAGAATAGATTAGAGTACGAGACAAGTAGAGACGAGGCAAGGAGACGATACGAGGCGAGTACAATAAGAAAAGAAACAAGTAGAAATGATGAGACTGGGATGTGTGAGAAAACAAGACAGAGACGAGAACACAACAAAACAGTATGGGGCTACGGTAATATCAAGACTAGAGTACTACTTACTACTTTACGACTTATATACTACGCAGTAGATAAGCCCTGGGTCTCAGGCCCAGGTGGCAGGTCGTGGCACCAGGGCTTGGGGTGAGACCCAGGGGCTGCGTGGGGCAGGATGAGGTTGAGATATGTTGCGCGGCATGGAGGTCTTGTACTGGAAACGCAGAGACACGCGGTGGTGGGGTGGTGAGGAGGGATTGGGAGCAGGGTGTGGTGTGTGGAGGTTGGGTTGGCGGTGATGCATGATCATGATGTGTGATAGGGGTCTTGGCGTGGGCTGGGGGGTGACAGGTGTTGCTGGTGCCGGCGCTAATGTGGTGGCTATGGGCAGTGTGATAGCCGAGACTGGCGCTGATGTGGCAGTCATGGTGGTGATGGCTGGGGGATGCCGCAAGTGGCGGTGACTGGTGGCGGTGACAGGTGGTGATGGGTGGTGATGGCCGGGGGCTGCTAAAGGAGTTGGCCAGGTAGCAGTGCAGGCCCGGGGTAGTCGTGGAGGTCGTTTTGGGGAGGGTTGTAGTCCCGGGGCCAGGGCTAAGTCCTGGGGGTTGGTAGCGGGTCGTGACAGCCACTCAAATAATGAACAGATTGCCACCTAGTACAAGGTAACTTAAGGCCAGTAGCAGCTTATAGAGACAAGGCATAAGCTATGCTGGATGCACTACACTGACTGCTCCACTTTAGCAGTGAGTCTTCAGAACTTATTCTCTATGCCTTCAATCTCTACTCCTGCTCTGACCACTTTTGCACCATGACCTCTACCTCTGAATATCTCCATAGATGTAGATGCCTCTCAACAGCACCAGCCTGCATCTCTGCTGTGCTACAATGTAGAAAGTTTGGGCACTTTGCCCAACACTGCTCACTGAGTCTGAAAGTGTGCTACCTCTTGACTGCAGAGCAGTGGGAGCTTCTTCTGCAACTGTTGGTGACAAAGAATACTGCTAAAGCCCCTTCAACAGATGGCAAGCTAGCACCAAAGTTGACCTAGGAGGAGAGTAGTGCATGCAACATCCTTCTAAGCCCAGAGGAGGATTGTTAGTCAAGCAACAGATGGGGAGTACAAATAACAGGTTCACATGTTTGTCAGTAGAAAATGCAAATACACACCCCAATGTCAATCATGCTAAGACAAAGAACTGCCAAGTACCCTTTCAGACATACAAGATCCACCTCCAGCTCTTAGGCCACACTCTCCCTCACTTTTCAAGCTTTGCTTGTGTAGCCCCTCTACTTGGAAACAATGACTGCCTAACCAATACATTGTGGCATCAACTCTGTCAGCAAACTCACTATGCCTTGATATAGAGAATGAGACCATGGACATGCAACAAACCTGTGAGTGACTACTCTCCTGAATAGTGGAGCAACAAAACTCTTCTTAGACACAGAGTTTGTAAAGCACTATAGCCTGACCATACAGTAACTTTCCAAACCCATTCTGATGTTCAACATTGATAAAACACCTAACAAGGCCAGCACCATCAGCTTTGTAGTGGATTGTCCTCTGCTATCAAACTCACACAGAACAAGCAGTCATTGTGGTCACCAGCATAGGCAAGCAAGACATGATCCTTGGCTTCACTTGGCTCCAGAAGCACAAATCTGAGGTAGACTGAGCCCAGAGCAAGGTAACTATGAGCTGATGCCTCCAAATATGCTCCACCTCTGTGACAGAAGTCAAGAAAGAGCAACTGAGCTGGAGCTTGAGAGCACACTGCGATCTAGGCTTGCTATGTGGGCCATCTCCTCTTTGCAAACCTCAACCTGTTAAATCTACCACTTCTGGCATTCTTCTGTAGAGAGGCCCTTTACAGAAACAACCAGAGTAGCAGTGAGAGCCTCAAAGAAGAGCTGAGAGAAGAGCTCCATGGTGTTTATGACCTAAAATCTCCAGATGAGGTGATAGAATAACTCTAGATCAGATCTATGCAACCACACTGCACACTCCACCATCAATTAAGAAGGTCTAGGCCAGCCAAACCATGTTTTAGTGGTTGGCCCAGGAATTTACCACCAACTTTCTGCCACAGTCATTCCAAGTGGTCTGGTATCTCCACAACTACAAGGATCCAAGGCCTCCTTTGACTCACTCCCAGAACATAAGCAATGGAACCATGCCATTGAATTGATACCAAACTCCAAGCCCTTCAGCTGCAAAATCTACTTGCTAGCACCCAAAGAGTAGAACAAGCTCAATGCCTTTCTTCATGAGAACATGAACTCTGATTTTATCCACATCCTCCAAGTTTCCAATGGCCTTTCTAGTTTTCTTCATTAAAAAGAAGGATGGCTCACTCTGATTGGTCCAAGACTACTGAGTCTTTGGTGCCATGGTGGTGAAGAATTACTATTCCTTTCTCCTCATTTTAGAGCTCATCAATAACCTTTGTGGAGCATCTTGTCACATTCTTCAGGCTCACCAACAGCCATGCCACCTTCCAGACAATAACAAATAACATCTTCTGAGACCCCATTTTTGAAGGCATGATGTGTGTATACCTTGATAATATCCTCATCTACACTAAAATGCTGGAGGAGCACCACCAAATCATACACATTGTCTTGACACAACTCTACCAGCAACAGCTTTATCTCCAGCCAGATAAGTGTGAGTTTGAGCAGAGCCCTATCAAGTTTCTTGGGCTGATCAGCTTGCATGGAGCAGTTGAAATGGACCTAGTACAGGTGGCAGATGTGGCAGAGTGGTCAGAGCCCAAGAACAAGAAGGAAGTGCAGGCCTTCTTTGGCTTCACTAACTGCTATGGAGGTTGATATAGGACTTTTTCATCATGCCTGCCCCCTGTTTGACTTTACCACAAAGAACACTGCTTAGCACTGGGGACCCTTGGAGCAGATCACCTTTGATGCTCTCAAGCATGCTGTCACCTCCAGCTTGGTCCTCCTTTTCTCAGATGACAACTTCTCTATTTGTATAGAGGCTGACAGCTCTGACTTTGCCACCAGAGCTGTTCTGTTGCAACATGTAAGGGTGTGTCAATACACCTTAGTTAAAGCCCAGGGGTTAGACCTAAGACTCTATTGACTAGAGCTAGAATAGTACTAGTGACATCAAAAGGCAAGTATTAACATGGGACTATAGTGTGATGGTAACATGCGATGTAGGTTCAAGGCCTGCTAGTTCCAGTTTTCTTGAAGTTGTTGGTTCAATCCTCTAGAAGAGTTACACAACAGTCTCAAGATGACTGGAAGTGGAATCCAGTGGCCTTCTACTCCAAAAGCTTAAATGCTGTAAAGTGCAACTATGAAATCCGTGATAAGGAAATGCTCACCATCATTCCAGCCTTCAAGGAATGGCAGCACTTCCTGGAGGGTGCACAGCACAAGTTGAAAGTCGGGATAGATCATAAAAGCCTAGAGTACTTCTGGACAGCCAAGAAGCTCAATTGTTGCCAGGTCTGGTGGTCCCTTTCCCTGGCCAACTTTGACTTCTCACTGCACCTCAAGCCTGACCAAAGCATGGGTAAACTTGATGCTCTGTTCCAAATAGCAGACCATGGCACTGAAGGAGATGACAATAGCAATGTTGTGCTCCTCTGCTTGAAGTTGTTTGCAATCTAAGCCATGGAGGGCTTGACCTTTCAGGAAGTAGAGATTGATATCCTGCAAGACATCTGGCATGAAAACCAGGATATTCTTGCATGCTTCCCTAGTTAAATGCAACAAAGGATTATGCATGTCTGGCTGTCAGATCAGTTGCTGTGCTCCATAAATTAGGAAAAAATGTTGACACCTTGAATCACTGAACTTTGGTATCTCAAGTGGTACATACTAACCCACACCATACTACCCATAGACTTCCATCCCAGGGTTTTCAAAATTTCTGGATAATCTCAAGTCAATCAACTTGATTTGAAGCAACCATGTCCACCATGCTTTCTTGATCCTAAGCATAATCTTCTTCCAAACCATCATAGACCTCTCGTGCTTATACTAATATCTACAGTGAAGATCCATTGTTCCATATCATCATACATCTATTTAACTTCATATTATCAGCAGGTAACCTCTATCAGAGCATTCTTGAGTCTTCTTATAGAATCTTTTGGTTAGACGGTGTCTGTGAATCCATCTGGACTGGGCATGAAAATTTGTCCTATAGGGACTCTTCCTCTCGGTACTTTTCATTTTGTTTGCAATCTACGCTTTCTCAGTACGTCCCTTGTTCTCACCAATGGAATCGAGAAGCTATCTGTTATTTCCCAACGACACCAGACTAAAGCAGTGTTTCTGAACTTGACAGAAGAGAAGAAAGCCTGAGATTCAATCAACAACTTGTTGGAAAAGAAAGAGGCTGTACTTGGTGCTATATCTGCATGTACAACCGAGGAAGTTGAGTGTTAATGGCCTAGAACTGTACTCCTTTGCCACAGGCGCCTCAACTGAAAACGGATAGATGTTGTAGATAACTCCCAGTCCATGTGCGATGTGTCAATGGCTCCGACGTAACTGCACTGATTGATTTGGCGCCGATGATAAATGTGTTTGGGGGTAGTTGAGATTTAGGCAGAATCGAGAGTCGAGAATGTGGTGTGTGTAATCCGGAAATCTTTGGAGCCAAGGAAGCCGTGCAACAGACCAGAGACAGCACGACGGTGATGTGAAGGGCGCGTATGGATAGGAAATGTATACAGCATGGGCGAAGAAATAGAACATTGTGACCGAACGTCAAATTTTTCAAGCGACGCTTTGGACTCACGTGGAGATGTGAGAGAATTGCAACGAGTCAAGGCTGCTCCGACTCGGACTGGGCAACACCGTTACAAATATCTAATCGTTTTCCCTGCCCTGATCATAATATTGCGAATCCAGATCTGAATGGCTGTTATGTGGATTCATTTGGTATTCTAGGCAAACTTCAAATATTCCAACCCAATACGAATGCCATTAGTTTTCAAGCAAAAGGTTTTTCCTTGTACGTCGCATCACCATCATGGATCTGCAGTTTTCCGTCGCGTTTCAGGTGATATGCATATTGATCTTCGCGGTGTCATCTACTACGACTCAAGATGTCGTTAGTATCGCTGCACTGTGACCTCCATCTGTCAAAGGCCCACATGCACACCCGGGCCAAAGCATTCAATTGTGATCATGAGCTGTGAGCTTGCATACACATACGTCTGGCAGTGACTATGCTTAGTTCTGTGGCTATTGTATATTCTCTTGCAGCATGACTGAGGACAGAATCGTTTGTACGGGACCTTCTCACCAATAGCGTGCCGTCGCAATGAGTGAGAATTATTCGATTTTTTTTTTGCGGATCCTTACCGTTCCACTATTGATACTAACCTTTGTTGTATGCACAGCCCATGTTCAGCGAGCTTGACAGTAGCCGCTGTCCGGAAGACTTGATGGTGTAGATGACAACATGTCCTACAAGCGATGAATGTTACGCTTTGCCGGCGGTAAAGAATCAAGTCACAGCAATGTTATAACAGGACGCCCATGTGGATTGGCTGTCAGGTAGAGTATGCAAAAGTTCGGACCTCATGCATTCATTTCCCTCCAGGTCGTATTTTCCCGGACAAGTTTTCTCATGATGGAGTTGTTAGCCTCGACCTTACAAATCGCCTTCCAGTTCCCGTAAGGAAATTTAATTCCATGCCGTTCGGGAGCTTCGGCATCAGTTTTATTATCACATTATCCGACGACGGTCCCTGACTGCCTTCATACTATCACCCCAAAGTATGGCTCCGAAATCATGTTGTCCTGGCACGATGTGACATATGACAACCAAGCGATGCTGCCGCTTCTAAAATCCACGAGTCAAGCTGTTTTGTGGCTAGAACTCGCGTCGAAAACTTTGAATCGACTTTTCTGCTGCTTCGTTCTATATTACATTTCCATAAGGGACAAAAAGGTACACCAGGTACTGAACTTCATTTGAGTTTAAATAGGCCGCAGTAAACTAACTGCCTCGGTCGGGCTTGTTACTTTCCCCTGTCTTCCCTTCACCCATGTCGAGCGTTGAACTTTCGTGAGTGCGTCATAACCTCAAAGTTGTTCACAACTAAGGTTGGCGTTAGTTATGGGCCGATGTTAATCGGAGTATTCCTTAACATGATGCTTTATGGAGTGAGTCTATCGCGTTAGACAAAGCTCATAATCAATGACGACGCCTACTTCGCAAGGTCCTTATAGTCCAGGTAAGTAGCACTGCTCTCTTCGAACTTGCGCATTTCCTGACATTCGCCACGAGACGTATAGTTACTATCAACTATTCAAGAAGTGAGCCAGATTGCTGTCAAATCATAATCGGAGACTTATCATCCCACACAGAGATATAAAATGGATTCGGTTACTCGTCAGTCTCACCGAAAACTTTTCGTGCAACATACAAATTGATCGTAAATTCGTAAATTGGACTAGGTATGCTATCTATTGATAGTCGAAACGGCAAATAGTGCTTTCGACATGTTCATCATGTACGAACCTCTAATCCTGCGCTATGGTGCGTCATTTTCTTGGTCTTGGGTCGCTCCTGATAAACTCATCTTGCTCATGTATTCAGGAACTCCGCAAGCAACCGATTTCTTTCCTACATGTACGTAGTTTTATCAAGCAAAGCTCTGACAAACCTCTCATTAATTGCCACAGTATTTGCCAGCGGTATGCTACGTTGACGTCTATGTCATTTGCATTTGATCTACATCAGTTTACAGAGCCCATCGTCATCGTAGGTGTCAGCGAAAGGTCACATTTAGACTCGGCGGTGACAGGGATCCTAGGTAGCTGTGTCCACCCCAATCCAAATATTTTTTGCCTGGCGCATCCTGAAGATCACAAAGTCTGTCTGGATTCCCCTTGTAATATCATTGTTCGCCATTGTTTCTCTCGGTAAGCATCAATCGTGATGATCTGAAAATACACCTTTCCTCACTCGCTCCGACACAGCGGGTGGATGTTGGACAGGAATCAGGATCGCCATCCTCAAACTCTTCATAAAGAAACCTGAACTGCATACTCCCGCCCTTGTGTGGTTCTCGGCCGCATGCGCTGCAGATGTCTTGATTGCCGCCTCGCTGGTCTACAGTCTTGTATGCTCATCTACGTCCTCGCTGATGAATCGGCTAATATTCCGCCAGTCGAAGCGCAAAACGGGCTTTGTCGCGACCGATGATGCGATATCCAGAATCATACGAAGTCTGTCTTTACGTGCTTTATACGAGGTTCCGCCGCTGATTAGTACCTAAAAGTGACCGTCCAAACTGGGATGTTGACGTGAGATAAGAATGGGTATTCATGTATCATAAACTAACTTTTCCCTGTAGCGCGATATGTGCTGTTGGGGATGTGGTATTTTTCATGAGTGAGCTTGTCAGCCCGCATTTGCCGTTCCTTTCCTGATGAAGAACCTTGTTAGCGCTTCCGGTACTTATCAATATCTTTATGAAGCAAATCAATCTTCTCACTTTTACATTAATCGATTGATGGTACTTAAATTAGCACACCGCCGTGTAAGTGATGTTTCGACCTACACGATTACTGCTTTAACGTGAAATCAATTCTAAGGAACTTCCTGTGGGATCTTGCACTTTCGAAGCTCTATTCGAATTGCCTCCTATCGGCACTGAACGCGAGGTCTACATTGAAAGAGATATCGGGTTCGTCCCGAGTGGCCGGAATCTCTGGCAGAAACTCACGGCGTCCGGTATGTGCATCATGTTTTCTCTTGTGTAAAATCATGTTGACACAATCAATCTGTTTTTCAAGGCTGATACCTTTGATGAGGACCCAGTATGATTTGATTGCCTACTGTTAGACGAATGAACTAATTGATAACCAGCATGATCACCATACTTCTGCGATGCTTGAGCTAAACACTCAAAAAACCTCGAATGGTACAACGTCATACGGTCAGGATGTCGAACTTGGAATAACAGTGACGAAAGTAAGTTTTGGAAACCATGTCCTGGCTCTATTCCAATATCTGTTGTATAGATTGTAGAGCGCATGGAAGAACCACGACTAGCACATCCATACGGTACGCAATGACAATTGACGACATTGTTGGACTAGCCAGTGGTGCGAGTTCTTGAAAAGAATCTCCAGTATTCTTGATACACTACGAGTGGTTGGACTTGTAAATATAGTGTAGAATTTGTCATACTCGGATCCATATGACAGATATAATGGTGTTTATCTTTTCTCAAACGGAAGGAAACTCGCATTGAATATCACCGAGTTGTTCAGATAGACGGACTATGAGTGGGACTGACTCTATAATTAACGATCGATGTGACAGCGGGTGAATCGAAGGCTCACACTATGAGCATGTTGAAGCACGTTGGAGCAAGATGTGTTCTCCCATTACCCATACATTTTCCGCTGACACACTGATGGATTTTCCACTGACATATTGATTCATTGGAGCTCGGAAATGAGCAAAACATGATGGCGATCTGTCGATCTTTTAGGCATCCCTCTCTGATTGTGGACAGCAGATTTGTCTTGTGATATTCGCTCACTTGAAACCGTTTCGAAACGTGTACCATGGAGATAATTACACTTGAACGTTGTGGTCATCAATAATCCGACGGAGTCGCATCTGTCAACGAGAAGAAGTCTTTGGCATGGGAACGTCGCTTCATTGCACGATCGTCCGATCAGCGATCAGCCGAATTAACTTCTTGAAACCTTTTGAATCTCTGCTACTCTATACAATGCTGTTCCACCTCTCGATTCCGCCTTCTCTCCTCTCTTGACCGGTGCCCAATGACAGATTCAGAAAAGGACCCAACCCCTACTTCCATCGAACGAGAGAAGCTGCGTCATGAGACCGGCAGTGTCGAGATTGACGAGGTTGCGTTTGACCCAGTCCTCGAGAGGTCATGGTGGAAAATCGATCTTCTTGTTCTCCCGGTCGTGGCCATGTTCTATCTGCTTTCATTTCTAGTGAGTTGTGGCCTTGCATGCAAAGCATCCTTGTTCGAATTGATCCTAGGACCGAACCAATTTCGCCAACGCAAGAGTAGCTGGCTTGCAAACAGACCTGAAGATGACGAACAAGCAGTACAGCATCGCGTTGACGGTAACCTATGTTCCTTATATTGTGGCCGAGCTACCTTCGAATCTCGTCTTAAAGGTTTGTGCTGTTCGGTTGCAAAAGTTGGTCCTGTCTACATGCTGGTCTAGGCGGTCGGTCCGAACCTCATGCTTCCCACAATGCTGACGCTTTGGGGAATAATTACTACTCTGCAAGGTTTGTAACATCACTGCAATGAAAGAAATATTCGCCGATGCATTCACATAGGTGTCGTCTCAAGTTATGCGGGGCTGTTGGCCTGCCGGTTCTTCCTAGGTCTCTGCGAAGGCAAGGCTACTCTACACTCAACAGACTGATCAATGAAGACGGTCATCAGGTGGTGTCTTTCCGGGTCTTGTACTTTACCTCTCATTCTGGTACCCTCGCCGTCAGCTCCAGTCAAGGTATGTTGCGTATATTCACTAGTAAATCACGCTTCCAATCTGTTTGAAAAGGATTTCGGCGTTCTTCTCTACTGCTTCCCTCTCAGGTGCCTTCTCGGGTATCCTTGCATATGGCATCGTCCAGATGGATGGCGTCGGTGACCGCCCCGGCTGGGCTTGGATCTTCATTCTTGAAGGACTCTTCACCTTTCTGTTCGGGCTCTCGGCTTATTTCACCCTTCCGCGCTCTCCTGCCTCTGCTCGCTTCCTCAATGAGAAGGAAAAGGCTTATGTCATTGCCCGTCTGCAAGAGACCGGCGCGACTGGCCGTGATAAGGAAGTCGACACTTTCAGCTGGCAGGAAGTCTGGCAGGCATTCACCCTTCCTCAGGTGTGGTTCCTTGCCGTCAGCTTCTTTTTTGATGGTAGGTGGATATTTGACATCTTTTGACGTAGCTCACAACGTTTGTCACAGGTGTCCTCGTGTATGGTCTCGCCTAGTACGACTCCCGGACCATCGTCTCGCCACATGTTGACGTTTGCTCTGCAGTTTCACTCCTTCAATCGTCTCTGGTCTTGGATACATCAATGCAAATGCCCAGCTTTTTAGTGTCCCGCCGTTCGCCGTCGCTTTCGTCGGTCAGTAGCTGTCTCATGTATTTCACTCTTTGCTCGCTCAACCCCTCTTCACAAGTCACCGTCATCACATCCTACATTTCCGATCGTTATGGTTGCCGAGGCTATGTTACCATCTTTTCTGGCGTACTTGCCACTGTTGGGTTCGCCATGTTCCTTGGTCAATCTTCCTTTCTCTTTCATGCGTCACCATCTGACCATACTATTGCCTTTTGCAGGCGTCAAGAACGTCCACGTCAAATATGGGAGCTTGTTCCTCAGCATTACTGGCGCTTACTGCGCAGCGCCCGCTCTCTCAACATGGAGTGCCAACAATGCTACACCGTATACTCGCCGTGCTACCGCTATCGCCATTGGGTTTATCATGACAAACTCTGGTGGTATCCTCGCAACTTGGCTCCTTGGCTCGCTCTCCCCTCCACCTCTTTATACGAAAGCTACAATCACCCTCCTCATCTTTTCAGTCCTCATGATTGTCTTCACGGCCTTCAACATTGTTTTCCTGACAATGCAGAACCGGAAAAAGGCACAGATCCGGGCGACGACCTCACGGGAACAAGAAAAGCCAGGGCTTGGTGACCGCTCGGCGTGGTTCGTATACACACTATAATTGAGTATTCTTGCGGAGACTTGGTATTTCTAGAGTAGTCCAATCCACCTTCTGTTGTCAGTCGGCACGAAAAGTTATGCTTAATCCTAGCATTTTCTACACAAAAGGGCGAAGTATCGATTTTCTACTGATCTATATTATGACTCTAGCTCCTCAATGCCTAGAGTAGAGAAAGTGATTGCCGTTTTCTCATTGTGTGTACGGATGTACTGAGGGTGGATCTTCCTTGCGTTCCACGACCTACAGAGCAGGCATTAATAATCCTTTGTAAAGATTAGGAAACGAGAGTCCGGACCTTTGTCACTGTGATTCCAAACTCGAGATCTCGATTATCTGAGCCTTCTGGGTCGGTTTTTCGAGCTTCAAGCTCAAAATCGTCATACGTTGGGGACGTAGAGTCGTCATTCTAGGTGTGATTAGTCTAGCCGACTTCAGAAAAGATACAACTTACTGAAGTGTTGAATGTATCGGTCTCGAGGATACGATTACATACACGGCCTTTAATAAAGAAGAAGCACAACTTACTTGATGTCGCACATTCCCGGTATAGACCCTAGCAGCTTGTGATGAACTTGGACTTTTATCGGCTATTGAAGCTCTTGCATTTAGCGTTGACAACAGGCAGTTGGAGTAAAGCTTTGACAGCGCGAGATCCCACAAGAAATTCCTTCCAGATTTGATGCCAAAATGATAGCGTACAGGATAGAAGGTCACTCACAAGGCAGTGTGCTGTGATGGTCATATGATGATTAAGGCAGAAATGAAGAACTTTGGTCGTACCGGAAGGGCTAAAATCGTTCTCAGCGAAATTCAAACGGTGAGACCCAGCTATCAGACTGACTCATAAAGAACACCACGTCACCTATGGAACATATTGCACTCCAGAACCAAATGAATATATTTGTCGCTAAAAACGGCTGTTCAGAACTCACGTCAACATCCCAGTCTGAACAGTCACTGTTAAAGGATTGTCAGCGCTAGGCATAAAATATAGATAAGACATACTCTTGATGATCTTGGAAATCGCATCGTCTGTGGTAGAAAAGCCAGTCTTTTGCTTTGACTGTAGAAATAAATCAGCTTTTAGCTAAGCCATTCGGTGAGCGAGGAACACCTACAAGACTGTGGACTAGAGACGCGGTAATCAAAATGTCAGCAACGCAGGCCGATAGGAACCACACGAGGGCCGGGGTATGGAGTTCCGGTTTCTTTGCAAATAGCTTGAGGATGGCAATCTTGATTCCTGTCCAGCATCCACCCGCTTTGTCTGAGGTAAGACTATTACAGCGTCGGAGTAGCATAGGAGTATATTTACCGAAAGAAACAAATGAAAGGGACGAGATTACAAAGGGGATCCAAACGGATTTTGTGAGCTTCTTAATGCGCCAGGCGAAAAACAGTTGAATGGGGGTTGATACAGCTACCTGTGATTGTTCTCGGCACGAGTAAGAATACAATTCAGTGTTGAAACTTACAACGACGATGGGTTCTGTACATAAATCACGGTCAAGAACGAGGATAAGTGGTGGAGAACATCGTGAGGCATACCGCTGGCAAATACTATGATAGGAGATGTAAGCAGATCAGCACTGCAAGCATTGGGATCACATACAGGTTGGAAACACCGTAGTAGCTTTTGTAGTACCTGCATTCACAGGCAAAATACGGATAAAGCGGCGACAAAGCAGAAAGAGTGACATACCGAAGCGGAGAATCAATGGTTCATACATAATGAACATATCAAAGGCAGTGTTCGCCGTTTCGACTGTGAATAGATATAAAACCTGGGTACAGTCTGAACAAATCTGTACGAGTGTTTGACATTATGACTTACAAGGATCCGAATCCAAATAACGTCTCTGTTGGATATCGTGGATATCGTGAGCCTTTGCCAGATACGAATGCAGTAAAAATAGGTTCACTTCTTGTACAGATGGTAGTAATTGTATGTCTTTGTCTGACGGTTGGAAGGAAACCAAAGCAAATATTTGAGGATTGCTTTACCTGTGCTATAAGGACCTGAAGAGCAGATATGTCGACAATCATTACACTGATGCAAAAACTTACTCCGTAGAGAATCATGTTAAGGAAGACTCCAATTAACATAGGTCCAAATCTAAAGAGAATGTGTTAGACAAACTAATCCCTTAGGTCTCTACGTACTTACGAAAGCTGAACGTCAGGCATAGTGGGGGATGATGAGAGAGAGAAGCAACACGGTAAAGAAGTGGATAAAGTCTAATTTGAAGGAAAAAAAACAACCTGAGCGCCTCGTGCATTACCTCATTTCTAGATCCGATGGAAAGTGCATCATGGTTCGGCAGAAATATGTCCGCGGAGGCAAAAGAAAGACTGGACACTTTATGTAGCATCGGCTGATAAAAACTATTGATCTATATTAGTCTCCGCCATGAGGGTTCGGAGATCAACCGGTGAAAAGTATCTGACTTTTCGATTTATAAACACATCCTAGTAAAAAAGTGTTTGTGAATGTGTGATAAAGCAACAGTCTGCAGGACGGAATTACCATGAGGATTATGTAGAGTGATTTCCCTGTAACAAAAGTGATAAACCATGTCCGACATGAGCAACCGTTTTTGATATGATGATGGGAAATTACAGCACGATCAACGACGCCGAGCGTAGATAATTTCGTCTTCATTGAGCTTCTTCCAGATGCCGCTGAATTGGCAGCCGGATTCCGTGGTCATGAGGTTCGTCAGATGATGGCTGGTGAAGGGATACTACATAAATAGCTTAAAGAGATCGTGACAAATATACTCAAACAGAATACATTGTTCAATTCATCACTGGACACATGCCTAGTATCGACAACTCGTACAAGCAATGGTGTTGAGTCTATTGACTCTACTTATTATTCCTTCGACACAAGTACTTACTGTCCTGTAGACTAAACGGTGTTTTACTCTACAGGTATCATATCTCAGTCGAACACTTATATTAAGAGTGACTGAGGACTAAACGGTGTTTTACTCTACAAATGGAGAATCTTGACAATGGAGAGAGACAGCCAATTCCAAGCAGCACCTTTCTTCAAGAGATATGTAGAGTTACGAAAGCGATGACCTGGAGGTGACGTCAGTGGCTAGCTAAGGAGCATAGAAACATTAGGTTGCACAATGCAGGTCGTTGGGGCTGGTGAGATACCTCAATTGGTCTGTACAAGAGGGTGGCGAGAGTGTACGTACATCCATCTGCGCCAATGATGAACAAAAGAGAATTAGGCCTTGAGAAGACTCACATCCTCCTCTGGATTGTTGGTTGCAGATAAATTGTCACAGAAGCCAAAGGGGGCAATAGCAATGTATGGCCTGAGATTGTCATCAATTTACGCTGTGGGTACGGCTGAAAGGTAGGAAGGGCACTTGGAAACTCTTCTGCTAAAGATGGTGGTCATGACGACGGCGTGTAGAGCCTTTCAACCTCTATCGTCCCCTTCCTCCTTGCCCAGCCAACAGACCTCTGAAATTGCACACATCGAACTTCTTGGCTTGGCATGCACCCTGACTACATCCACACTGTTACAAAGGTCTCCACAAACACCAATCTCCAGGTTGTCATGTCGTCATGCCAGTCAGAAGGCACGAGTGAGGTCTCGGCGACGGACGATACGAGCGGTCGACATCGCCAAAGAGTAGGCGCGCGGGTGGTAGCGAGTTTAGTAGCGTTTATTTGGCTGTACAGTTGCGGACAAACAAACACGACAATCTTGATATCTCGATAACGAGCTACGACCTGTGCCTTCGGCACAGGCCTTGTATCTCGTTGGGGGCTTTGCCCCCAAACCCCCCGCCACTCAGCCTCCGCTATACCTCACAAAGTGAGGTATAGCTTCAAATCCCACTGAGTAACTAAGGCTCCGCCATAACCTCACTTCGTTCAGTTATGGCTCCAAATCCCACAGAGTGATTCAAGGCTCCGCCATAACCTCACTTCGTTCGGTTATGGCTCCAAATCTCATTGAGTGACTAAAGGTACTGCCAGAACCTCACTTCGTTTGGTTATGGCTCTAAATCAAGTAACAATGTGTATTTGTATATTTCTATCAAGTATGCAATATAATCAAACTTTCATAAACTACAATTGTAAA
>JABCKQ010026316.1:0-15355 GCA_018857305.1 Termitomyces sp. T159_Od127 | reverse complement strand
AAAGTGTGCGTGCGTGTAACTGAGCCCGACGCAACTAAGTGAATAGATTTATACTGATCTAATCAGTTAATCTTATCCGTAAGATTTTATAAAAATAAATCAAATTCGCATCACTACATGCCTTGATCATATTGATGGCCACAAATGGCCAAAAGAACAAGTCAGTTCTGTGCAACATGCTAAGCATGTCAACGTTTGAAGACCTTGAACCAGAAACCAGCTGGGAAGCTGCATTTGCTTTCTGTTCCAGTAAAACTCTGAGACTCTATTGGAATGGACTTTGTGGGACCATTTCCTGAATCACACAGGTTCAACTACCTTTGAGTAGTCATATGTTGTATAACCAGTATGGTCCACCTTATTTCAGTAAAAATGATGACAAAAGTGTTGGAGCTATCCTGGATCTATCTCAAAGAGATAGTATGCCTACATGGCCTATCAAGTTTGATCGTTAGTGATCAAGATTCCAAGTTTACTTCCAGGTGGTGGAAGGAGTTGCATAAGCTGCTCGGGGTGAAGTTGCTTATGTCAACATCATTCCATCTGCAGATGGATGGGCAAACAGAACGTGCAAACAGAAATGTTGCACAAATCTTTAGAGCATTTGTTTGTCCTGATCAGAAGGACTGGGTGGATCAAATCCCATTAGTAGAATTTGCAATCAATGTGAGTATCTCTGAAACAATGGAATATGCACTCTTTGAGCTCAACAATGGCCACATGCCATCGATGATCAAGGAACTTTGTATGGACAAAGTCATGGAATCAAGAACTTTGCGCAAAATGCGCTGATAAACTTGGTGAGCACCCATGATGCAATTATTGAGGTGTGTGTCTTCCAGATGTGCCATGCTAATAATTGCCGAAGCAATGAACCAACAATTGGAAAGGGTGATCTGGTGTATCTGTCCACCAAAAACTTGAATTTGCCCAAGGGGCAGGCATCTAAATTGTGCCTGAAGTGGGTAGGACCATATAAGGTCCTAGAGGCTGAGCCTACTATGTCTAATTATGTGCTGGAATTGCTTACAGCACTGCAGGCATAGCGCATTGAGCCTTTGAGTGATAATGGCCTCTCAAGGCCCTTACAAGCCTAGACAGAGCTCACAGAGCTCCAGAAGGGGGGGAGACCCATACAGGGTCAGACCATACATGCAACAGTGCCAGGTATTCCAGTATTCTCTCAAAATGTGGCTGTGGCCTACCCAGCTCACAAGGAGCTACTGCCATATGAGACGCCCCTCCATTCCTGAATGGAGGTGGATGAGGAGGATGGGCGCTATGAGCACCAATTTGTGGATGTGCGCTACAAGCGCTACTACCAGCCAATACCAAGCCTTTGGCAGGCACTAGTGACAACATATGCATGCATTGTGGCGCCAGCCATAATGAGGGAAGTTGCACCTCAAGCACAATATGAGATGGGCACAGAAGTGCTGCTTCAGCACCTAGAAGCAGCAGGGCAACCAGTGCCCCCTACAGCATCATTCCTGCAAGACAATCTTGCAGTCATAGTGATGGAAGGCTTGCTCAATCAAATTGAGCTAATGCAAAAATAGTGCAGTGCGTTTTAGCACTCAAGCAAATTGACCATGCTGCAAAGCGCAAACTGTTGTCTCCCAAGAAGATGGTCAGCAAGCCCAAGCGGGCCTGGCAGCAGCTACCGCAACCAGTGGATATGGCAAGGGCAAGAGTGCCCACCACAAGTAGAGTAGTGCCACAGGTGGCCCCATCTATGGACAGGCCTGCAAGGCCTACAGTCACCTCCACAGGTCCTGTGTTGCCAGTGGTAATGCCTGTGCAGCCTACAGCCGCCTCTACTGGGCAATCAACATTGTTGTCTATGCCTGTGCAGCTTGTTGCCGTCTCCATGGGGCAGTCAGCAATTGTCATCCTGGCTTCTATGGCCTTGATGGCACCAAAAGCGCTGGGGGTGCAAAGGGCAATGGACGAAATAGTAGTTGTGAAAGCAGGAGGTGCAGTACCCCCATTGAAAGGAACAATGAGCCAGCCTAGACACGGGCCCTCAGCTGCGAGTCAGGCCCCAGAGGCACTAGGGCCCTCCAAGACTTATTGGAGGTGAAAGCTGCCCCTTGCTGCATCACAGCTGGAAATTGTGGATTTTCCAGCAAACATTCCACAACAGGCAGAGGCTGCCCAAATGTTATTTATGAAGGCCATAGTATTTCTGGCCCCTCCAAAGCAGGTAGCAGTGGTGGTTGTGCCCACTGATCCATGCACACCAGCGCAGTACAACAGGATTGTGGCCACTGTGGCAGCCAAAAAAAGGCAAGCATCATGAGGCACCTCCCATCAACAACAACAGTGACTATGGAAAGTTGCAGTCTGAGGAAGAAGAGGGCAAAACGCTTGCACAGCACTTTCAGCATGTTCAACGGAACAAGAAGATTGCCAAGAAAAAAGGCAAACAAGGCCAAGACCACAGCTACACTAGCACACTAAGCACAAAATAACTTCTCTAGCCGCATCCCTGACAGGTTTGAGGTAAGAATTTGGGGGCCGCTCAATGTTGAGCAGCTCAACTCATGTTTCCAAGGAGCTATTGGCCCCTGTTGTTATTCCTCATACCAGACAAATACTGTGTTTGTTGGTGCCAAGGCCAATTGGGTGGCCACCTTCAAATTCAGTAGTGGCCAGCAGGCCAAGATCCCTGGCACAATGGTGTACAAATTTGCCTGTCATGGATTTTCCAGCACGCTATTTGAGGTGAAACAGCTTTATAAGTATTATGTGAATCCCCACATACTGCGTTTTGATCATGTCATTGCATACATGTTGCTTACTGAACTCCAGGAGTTTGTGTAGAAGTGCAATGTGTCCTTGCAGGACCATACAATAAAGTTGTTGTGCAACAACCTGGGGTACCAGGAGATGGTCAACCCAATGCAAGGACTGGAGGATCCTCAGCTGGTGGAGCGTTGCCAGATTCCATTGTACTTTCTGTGTATGAAGAAAAATGGGACTTTTGCTCTGCATGTAATGCACACACTCAATCTGAACACACTGTTCAACCTCAAACAGCTAGCGTGATATGCACTCATCTTTGGCAGACCAGAAATGGAGAATACCTGGCAAGGCATTGTGGTCAACTATGCTTACCACATGCATTGGCATACCCTATTCAGGTTTGCACTTTGTCAAGCCCTCTGCGCCAATAGCGCAGGAAAGACCATGCTGGTCCAGCAGCTAGTGCTTATTATAGCGCAGCCAGGATTGTATTGTGAGGCAGTGGATGCCTTTAATAAAGTATATGAAAAACCATTTGAGGGCCAATGTGGGGCCCAATTCAGCATTTTTCAAGTTCACGTACTAGATGACCAGATGCAGAACTTCTTTGATAATGATGTTGATGATGCCCAAAATTGCACCAAATAGTGTCTGGGTAGGCAGTCACAAGGCAAGTAGCATTGGGCTTGCTAGTTGAGGTGAGCCGAGCAGGGTTCCAGGAGACAAGTTAGCAGAGGGCAGCAATAAGGGAGTTGTAAGGTAAAGCTTAGCGTAGTCGCCAAGTGTTCAATTCCTGCCACAGTTGCAAGGCATATAAATGACTAGTACACTGGCATACTTCCAGTGGCAAGACAAGAACACCGTACAAAAGTGCTCTTGGCATAGAGTAAACTTAAGAAAGGCAAGATTGAGCTCTGAAGCCCAAGTGTAAGAGGTAAAATGGTGAAGATAACTTGTTATTTGCAGGCTATAAGTACAGCATATATAGTAAAGTGTAAGTGAAGTTGCCATTGGTGACCCTTGGGTTGCCAACACAGGGAACTAGTAAGTAAATAGTAGACAACAATCTTTTATATAGGAAAGTGTCCATCAGCCCTTAGCAATGCCTAGCGGTGCCAATCAGGCTGTCTGTCATGTCAAAAATGCCAAAAAGTAGGTATGAAATCACCAAAATGTCAATGTCATGAAATGATGGTGGTTACCAGGGTGAGGCGGCAAAGCCAGCAAAACCTCTGGGTCAAGAAAATAAGGTAAAATAAATCAAAAAATAATAATGAAAAATACATCAAGTGTATGTCTGAGGTTCAAACCTCAGCTTTTTGAGGGGGCATGCTAACCACTAATCCATATGGCTGTGCCAGTGAAATCATCAGTATGCCTTTTGATACAACCTGGGTCTTATCAGCACACACTAACACTGCCTTCTTTGCTCCAGGCCAGTACTATGCTCAGCCTGCCTCTACCCTGCCCCCGCCTCCTCAGGAATACTCTGAAACTTATTACCTCCCCTGGCCTCAACTTCCTGCGGCGTCATCCATCCACACACCTTCCTCTCTCCTTGGCCATCAATCGGTCAAAGCCTACATCCAACAGCGTGATGAGGTCCTCTGCTCTCTTTGCATATCCTGAGCAGAGTTTGCAAAACATACTCACAGCCTCCTTGTCAGCTTAGGACACTACAATCTCTCTGGGACCTTAGAGCAATGGGCCAATTGCCTCTTCTGGTGGACAAGATCCACACAAGCCCAATTTCCTGGTGTTTTGAAAACCCTATGGACTCTGTGTGTTCATTCCATGTGCAGTGCAAGGAACCAATTGAGCCCTGGGACCCTGTCTCCACCCTGGTACTCTGCCATTAGGAGAAGCTCAATGTGGCATCAAACATTCTAAAACCCTCAACCCCACCAGGGGACTTGTAAGGGCAACTTCCGGAAGTTGCAGCTCAATCACACAACTAGCAGAGGGAATCCAAAGTTATATTAGGCATGATAATCAATGATACAATGGTAACTAATCACCTAGCAGGAAGAAATCTAAAGAAAACAAGTCTAAGGATTTTCCGCTGCTCAGTGAGGCGCATCAGCAGGCAGCAGAGGCATGGGGACAACTGTACAGGTGACCAGAGCTAACCTTAACCTTGGATAACATTTGAACAGGAAGTGCAGGAAGTTTTGGGGGTTTTCTAAAAAAAAATGACTTCTGGAGATCTATGGAGTTCTAGAACAAGTTCTGGAGGTCTAGAGTGAGCTCTGGGAGTCCCAAATAGTTGTCAGGTTCTGCTGACCATGGAGGCTCAGTCCACTGGGCGAGTATCTTACGTGGTGATTATTGTGTCCACAGATGCAGAGCACCAGTAGGGCACAAGGTGTATGAGGCTGAAGCAGGGTGGGAAAGGTGTGCTGGGGAGTGCCGATAATGCTTGAGGAGTGGGCAAGTGCCAGAGTGGGTGGAGGACGAGTGCCAGGGAGTAGGCGCGAGTCTCAGGGAGACAGGAGGGTGGAACGAGCAAGCACCAGTGCGTGAGCGAGTCCTGGAGTTCAAAAAAATGACAAGCATGGAGACTTAGCGAGTCCCAGGGATGGAAATGGAGATGCGGAGATTAAGTGGGCTAAAAGAGGAAAGGGTCGAGATAAAATAAGGGGAAAGGAAATAGAACAAGTCAAGATTGGGGACTGGAGACAGAAGAGATAAGAGAACTTAGGATGGAGAGAGAGACAAGGAGCAAAGCAGAGTGAAATTAGAGTAAGAGACAAATAGAAACAACAAAAGGAGACAATATGAGGTAAGTACAATAAGAAACAAAGTAAAGTGAAAATAATGAGACCGGAACGCATGAGAATACAAAGCAGAGACAAACACAATGAAACAGTACAGGAATTACGGTAATATCAAGACTAGAGTACTACTTACTACTCTATGGCTTATATACTATGCAGTATGTAGGCCCTAGAGCTTAGGCCTGGGTTCCAGTGGCGGGTCACGGCACCAGGGCTTGGGGTGAGACCTGGGGGCCATGCAAGACGGGGTGGGAGTTGAGACATGTCACATGGCATGGAGGTCTCATACTGGGAACGCAGCAGCAGGGCGGTGAGGAGAGGAGCAGGTGTGGGGCATGGTGTGCAGAGGTTGAGTCAGTGGTGATGCATGATTATAATGTGTGATGGAGGTCTCAGCATGGGCTGGGAGTGTTGGGTATTGCAAGTACCAGCGCTGATGTGGCAGTTATGAGCGGTGTAATAGCCAAGGCCAGCACTGATGTGGCAGTCATGGCGGTGATGGCTGAGGGGGTGCTGGAAGTGGCAGTGGCTGGTGGCAGTGACAGGTGGTGATGGCCAGAGGCTGCCAAGGGGGTTGGCCGGGTAGCGGTCCAGGACTGGGGCAGTTGCGGAGGTCATTTTGGGGAGGGTTGGAATCCCATGGCTGGGGCTGAGTCCTGGAGGTCAGTAGCAGGTCATGACAGGAGTGGCATAGGATGTGCCCAAAAATGAAAGTCAAATGAAAGTCCCCTGACAGGACTTTTTGACCAGCCTGCTGCCTGCACTACTGGTCTCTCAGCGCACCTCCATGCAAACTCTCTTTTCAGTGCCTTCTGCATCTGGAAACAACCCACTAATGCCAACTCCCATCTTGACACTCCTCCCTATCCTCCACCTGCTGACAACGACCATGCCTTCACCTGCACTCTCTTCTATATCAATGAGTTAGAGGCCTCCAGCAGCAGATTGGCTCCTCTTGGTAGAGCTCCTGCTCCTGATTTCCAACAAGATTGTCTTCCTCATTTTGATTTGTGCCATCTCCACAGTAATGCACCCCCTCCCTGCAACACCCCACCCCTTCACTAACCTGCAGGCCTTGGTGCACCTCAACCACCCCCTCTCCCCAAGGACCACCACAACCTCCTGCTCCTCCAAAACTCCTGCCTGGTTGCCTCTTTGATGCTAACACAGGACCGCCACCCTCTGAAAGACCACCACTCCTCCACTAGGTTCAGGGACCACCCTCAAGAAACAACAGCAGATCACCTCCCAGTAGCGGTCCTTTCAACAGTGGACTCCCTGGCAGCTAGGGCCCTACAATGGATGCCTTCTCCCTACAGTTCAGTGGGGGTAAACACTACCATTGCTACTACAATGCAGCACCCTGCCCTGCAACCTCAACCCTCATTACAACATCCATGATGTACTAACGTGTGAAGGCAAGCTCGACATCCAGAAGCCTGAACCCTTCCATAGCTGCAACCCTCACAAATGGAGAGTCTTCCTCACCCAGTGATTCACAATATTCCAAGCTAAGCCCCTTACCTTCCAACTTGAGAGCTCATGTGTTGCCTTTGCTGCTTCATACTTGCAAAGCATTGCCTTTGACCACTATATAGTGTTGTTCCAGTTTGACCCCAACAGCCCAGTACTATCCAATTGGCAGGCATTTGCACAGGAATTCTCAAGTAAGTTTGGCATATTTGACACTGTAGCAGAGGCCGAGAAGAACCTCTTCAATCTCCAGATGCACAACAACAAACGGTTTACCATCTTTATTGTCTGCTTTGAGAAGGAGGCCTATAAGACTGGTTGAAACTACAATGCCCTCCAGTTTGCTCTCTGCCATGCCCTGCCTCAATGCATCAAGGATGTCCTCCACCTTGCCTCTAAGCAGCCCAATTACAACACTTACAAGGCTCTTGCCACTCAGATCAACCAATGGTATTGAGACGACCATAGCAAGTACTTGGCACTTCAGGTGCCTTGGAACTCCTCCAAGAACTCCAACTGACAGAGAAAAGCCGCCACAGGCAACTAGACTACCAGTGCTGCACTACCTCTCAATCTCGCCATACAACCACTCCTTGGATAAGGACCAGCCAACACCAATCGACCCTCTAGACCCTGCCCTCAAGCACAGCTCAATGCTGTTGACATACAAGAAGCCTCAGACACAAACAAACTGACAACAATCTGCCTCAGGACCTTGAACAATAAGGAGGCTCTGTGTGCAAGTAGATTTGAAAATCAGCCTTGGATTGACGTACTAAAGGAGATGCAGGAGCAGCAGCAATGTGAAGGAGCATGTATTTTGTGTGGTGAGCAAGGTCATTTCATCAACGAGTGCCCTAAACACCAGGCTGTGACACAGCTGTCTGGACCATTGATAGCAAAGACTGCAACTTTTGATTTACAGAAAACAATCCAGCAGTTTAAATCCCAAAGACACACTAAATTGTAGATTGGACTTTGATGTCTTCTCTGCTCCAGCTACACACCTCCATGCAACAACTCCATCCTCAGACACTCTCTTAACTCATCTCCCCTCCTAATCCTCCCAGACTCTCCTCTTCACACCACCCTCCCCTCCTCCGCTCCTGTCAACACACTTGTCAACAGCAGTGCCACCAACAACTTCATCAACAAATCTCTGATGACGCTTACTACAATGCCCTGGAGATTACCCATTCCCATTTGCCTCACTCTCTTTGATGGCAGCTCTACCTCTGCTAGTGACATCACCCACTACATGCAAACCACTCTCACCTTTAATGGTCAGCAGCAAAACCTTCAGTTGCTCGTGACCTGTCTGCATGCCTCCACTCCCCTCATCCTAGGCCTTCCTGGCTTTGCTCCACCAACCCCTCATTGACTGGCAACATCTCACCCTCCACTTCAACTGGCAAACCCTAGAGTGCCTGGAGCCCATCCTCTTTGATGTCACCATCCTGGCCAGCACCGCTGACAATCTCCACACCTCCTTATAGCTCCACTTGAAGTCCACCTAGTTGTTCATCATCGACGCCTGACTCAGCAACTCCTCCCAAGTCCTCACCATCCTCATCAACAGCAGGGCCACCAGCATATTTGTTAGTAACTAGCTTGACCTCACCCACACCCCTCTTGACAGACCCTTGGAACTCCAACACTTTGACAGTAAGCCCACCACAGCTGGGCCTATCACTAAAACACACTCCAGTTCCATCATACTTGACAATAGTCTACGGTTCCTGCTCAACCTCCTGGTCACACAGCTCTTGAAGGCCACCTCCATTGTGTTAGGACTACTCTAACTATGCAACATCAACTCTGACATCAACTGAAAGAACCTCGCTATGAAGTTCTATTGGAGAGGAGATTGTGGATACATGCATGATATGCTTGTAGGTGTTATGTGCTTTGGGCCATAGACAAAGGAGATATTTGGAGGAGAAAAACTATATAGTTTGTGTGAGATACTGATCAGATCTGGAGCCAGACAACCTCAGTCATTTGACTGAGGTACGTAGGGTGATCTCGCTCATAGAACAATAACTAATATCTATTGTAATATAATCTATCAACAAGTTCCCTGGCACTAATGCCTGTCTCACCACTGACCACCTTTGCCTCCAATCCACTGACAGCCCCAGCGAGGCCAGGGCTACCAGCGCCCCGACAGCATCCCCAGACAACTCTGACAACTTCCTTCTACCTCAACCTGTCCTGGGCACACCTCTGGCCTGCTCCTCAACATCCTCTGCAACAAGTACAAAGGCCCCAACTACCCTGTCCAGCACTCCTGCATGACCCCAGACACCAATGATGTGGATCAGCCACTTAGGTGCAAACACCACTACCCTAGAGTCAAAAACAAAGGAACAAATATTACATAAAGTAGTTTCCTCTGAGTATCATGAGTTTGCTGATGTGTTCTCCAAAGGAAGTGCTAAGGAGCGCCCCTCACACCAGTCATATAACCACAAAATTGATCTTGAAGATGGCACTGCACCCCCATTCAGCAAGATCTACAACATGTCAGAAGTCAAACTCTGCACACTTAAAGATTATCTCAACAACATGCTTGTTAAAGGCTTTATCAGTGTCAGGTTCCACTGACCATGGGGGCTCAGTCCACTGGGCAAATACTTTACGTAGTGATGACCATGTACACAGATGCAGAGCACCGGGGGGCACGAGGTATAGGAGACCAAAGCGGGGTGGGGGGCGGTATGTGGGGAAGTGCCGGTAGCGCTGATGAGTGGGTGATTGCCGGGGAGGGTGGAGGACAAGTGCTGGGGGTTGGCACAAGTCCCAGGAGTACAAGAGGATGGATGAGCGAGCGCTGGTGAGCGAGCGAGTCCCAGGGATCAAAGAGATAACAGGCGTGGGGACTTAACAAGTTCCGGGGATGGAAACAGAGTTGGGGAAACTAAGCGGCCAAAAGGGGAAAGAGTCGAGATAAGATAAGGAGAGATGGAGCAGATTAAGTTGAAGAGAGGAGCCAGAAACAGAAGAACCAAGAGAACTTAGAATAGAAAGAGAGAGGGAGACCAATTGGAATAGATTAAAGGACGAGGTGAGTAGAGACAAGATAGAGAGGCGAAACGAGACGAGTACAATGAGAAAAGAAGCAAGTAGAAATAATGAGACCAGGACACGCAAGAAAACGAGACAGAGACAAGAACATGGCAAACAATATGAGGCAACGGTTATATCAAGACTAGAGTACTACTTACTACGCTACAGCTTATATACTACTAGGGCCCGGAGCTCAGGCCCAGGTTCCAGTAGCGGGTTGCAGCGCTGGGGCTTGGGGTGAGACCTGGGGGCCACGGGGGGGAGGTTGAGACATGTCGCACAGCACGGAGGTCTTCCACTGAAAACGCAGAGACACGCGGTGGTGGTGCGGTGAGGAGGGAGCAGGAGCGGAGTGTGGCATGCAGAGGTTGGTGGCAGTGATGCGTGATTGTGATGCGTGATGGGGGTCTCGGTGCGGGCCAGGGGTGATGGGTGGTGCCGGCGCTGATGCGGCGGCTATGGGCGGTGTGATAGCCAAGACCGGTGCTGATGTGGCGGTCATGGCAGTGATGGCCAGGGATGCTGCAGATGGCGGTAGCTGGTGGCATCGACAGGCAGTGATGGGCGGTGATGGCCAGGGGCTGCCGAGGGAGGTGGCCAGGTAGCGGTCCAGGCCCAGGGCAGTTGTGGGGGTTGTTTTGGGAGGGTTGGAGTCCTGGGGTTGGTGGCAGGTTGTGACAGGGTCGGTAGCAGGTCATAACATTACCCTCCTCAAAGAAGCCTTCACTTCCACCTCTGTTCTCCACCAGTTTGACTCCTCCCTATCATTCTCAAGTGTGATGCCTCCAACTATGCCATTGCTGGTATACACTTGCAGATAAACCCTGGTAGTGACAAGCTCTGGCCCATTGCCTTCTACACCCACTTGATGATCTTCATGGAGCTCAACTATGACAATCTATGACAAAGAGCTCCACACAATCATTGAAGCCTTCAAGCAGTGGTGGGCCTACCTTGAGGGTGCTCCACATTGAATTCAAGTCTACTTGGACCACAACAACCTGGAATACTTCACTATGATCAGGCAGCTCAGCCACCACTAAGCTCGCTGGTCAGAAATCCTCTCTGAGTATGACTTCACCATCCACTACTGCCCCAGCCAACTTGGTGCCAAACTCAATGCCCTCACTCAGAGATTGGAGGTGTACTTCAAAAAGTTGTTCAAGGCAGATTGCAATGCCTTTACAATGCCAACAACGACCACCCCTTCACCCTCTCCCCTGACAACCAACTCCTCCTCCAAGACAGATAAATCTATGCCCCAGACCACAAGAAGATTTGCCTGGACATCCTCTGCCAGCACCATGACCACAAGCTCCATGAACACCTCAGGATTCATAAGACCCTTCAGCTCATCTTCTGGATTTACTTTTAGCAGGGCATGAAGAAGGACATCACCTTATATGTCTGGGCTTGCGAGTTGTGTCTCTGGGCCAAGGGTCTCTGTCACCACCCCTACAGTCTCCTCAAACCACTTCCTGTCAATTGCCACCCCTGGTCCTCCATCTCAATGGACCACATCATTGAGCTCCCCAAGTCAGAGGGCTTCAACGCCATTCTTGTCATTGTCTGCTGCCTCACCAAACAAGCAATCTTCATCCCCTGCCACACCACCAACAACACCCCAAAATTCACCAAACTCTTCCTTGAACACGTCTTCTCTAAGCACAGACTCCCAGACAACATTGTATCAGACTGCAGCCCCCTCTTTGTGTCTCAGTTCTGGCAGTCTCTGCATAAGGCTCTTGAGATAGAAACTAACCTCTCCACCACCTATCACTTGGAGACCAATGGCCAGACAAAATGAGTGAACCAGACCCTGGAACAGTACCTTTACCTCTACATTAACTACTTACAGAATGACTGGCACATGGAACTGCCTCTGGTAGAATACACTTATAACAACACCCCCCATTCTGCCACCAGAGTATCCTCTTTTTATGCTAATAAAGGTTACAATACAATCCTTGGCTTACCCTTTTCCTCAGAGACATCCCCTCCTACATAGCCCACAAAGTTGCCCAAGACCTCAAGTCTGTCAGGGGACTTTTATTTGACTTCCATTTTTTGCACATCACAACGTCCCAACCCACCTCCTACACCACTCCCCGGGACCTCCAAGGCTTGCTCTAGACCTCTGGAACTCACTCTAGACCTCCAGAGATCTCCAGAAGTCATTTCCTTGTTAGGAAAGCCCTGGAACTTCCTGCACTCCCTGTTTGAACATTATCTAAGGTTAAGGTTAGCTCCGGTCACCTGTACAGTTGTTCCCACATGTCCGCCACCCGCTGATGTGCTGCACCAAGCAGCAAGGAATCCTTAGACTTGTTCTCTTTGGATTTCCCTCTACTAGGTCATTAGTTACTATTGTATTGTTGATTATCATGCTTGATATAACTTTGGATTTCCCTCTGCTAGTTGTGTGATTGAGCCGCAGCTCCTGGAGGTCCCCCTTACAGTTGTGTGGGGGCTTCATTGGTGGAGAGGTCCAGAAACTCTGAGTCAAATTATATCCTACATAACATAGTATTGAATTTCCAAATGGTGAGCATTTGGATAACAGTTTCTTGGATCACCTCATCTGCTAATCTAGTGGATGGCCCCTCCAGAGGAAAATTTCTGTTGAGACATTTGCTGTAACCATTCCCTCCTGCTTTGCTGTGTTACTTCAAACCTTTTGTGTATTCTCCCATGTTGTATTCAATGTTGGTGGATTGAATACATGAGCTTCATTTTATCTTGTGTTTTCTTTGTTTTAGGAGTTGTTTCCATATGGGCCGCATCTCCTGCTCTAGGGCTAGCGGTCAACCACAGGTGTTTAAATCATGTTTTATCTTTTATTTGCTGTGCCTGTTCTGTTCTTGAAATTTTGATGACCAACCTTTGTGATAACATGGAAGGTATCATATTCCAGTGAGTGTGAGAGGAAGTGAGTTATTTATTTTTGGATACATTGAGTATGCATATTCAGCTCAGATTGGTGACTGTACCATTGATGACATGCTAGATGAACTGTGAGATGGTTTACACTCCCAGTCAGATTGCAGGGGAGGCGTTGGCCGAGTTAAAATGGACATACAAAACTTGTCGAAGCAAAGGTTCTTACTGCACGTGAATGAGATTTTGCACGGAGGAGCGTTTGATAGCGTGTCTGGCCATTGCTTTCGCATCGGAGGCACTACGCATCTGCTACTGTCCATTATTCCACCGGATGTGGTAAAGGTTTTGGGACGATGATCTTCGGATGCGTTCTTACGGTATTGGAGATCACTCGAACTCATTACACCAATTTATTTGGAAATGCTGGAACCTTTGATACAGGACTATTTTCCGTCTTGACACGCCAAGAAGGAGGTTATTGTCTCAAGCGTCGATGGGGGCGTCCTTTGACGGTTGGGCGATCTAGCTTATGATGCTAACCCTTTTTTGTACAACGTAACGCGTTGTACACTACCCCCATATCGATAAGTAGATTCATTGAGGACGGGCATTTGGGAAATGATAGTCACCTATAGCACTTTACAGAGAATTACCTACAGAGTGAATGAAGACACGAAACAACCCGATATGACAGATTTCACACGTGACCATCCCTTGGCCGTCTGTCTGGCTTCCAGTCAAACTGCGCCCACATCGGCCCGCGGAGAAGGACGGTCCATTTGTGCCTTACGATATTTTACTCCTTAATGATATCTGCACTCAACTCTCTTGAATCGAGTTCTGTTTGATGACATATCGGATCCTTTAAGATGAAAGCTTGTTCCCTCCGGAAAACACTGGGTCTGTACACTTGCATGTGGGAGAACATGTGTATATGTATGATTTCAAGTCTTTTAATGTTGAATCAGATTTAGCAAGGCAATCAATGAAGGTGTTTCACGTAAATATTGCGCACCGCTTTTTTGAGATGCCCATCTTTGCTTGCGAGTCGCGCACAGTCAGATCTGAAACTGAGGGATACCTGTCGAGGAATCTGTCTGAGTAGTGCGTCAACTTACCTCATCAACGAATCATAAAAGCAACATCCAGTGCGTAAATTCCGAAGACTTGATTATCAAAATATGAGATCATTATTACGAAAACCCTGTTTTACCTTACATCAGTATGATTCAAATAGGAGTATATATCGTACGCATTATACTGAGGTTCGTGTCATCCTTGAATAACGAACCTCAGGTATGTGCTTCTCAAATATCTGTATATTAAAATACTCATGTTATCCTTGAATAACGAACCTCAGTTCAATAAATCTATTTCGTGCCTCTGTCTATCTGCGCTATGCTTCGTCAATACCGACGATAGCCTCCTAGTAGAGTCCTTCTCACGTCATTCATTCCACTCATGCTTAAAATTCTTTTCCTCAAGGATGTCAAATTACCTGTTACTACACGGATCATAAATATTACCTCGCGCTCGGTCAGTTATGTACAAATCTTGTATCCACAGAAAGGAGAGTTTCTGAGCCTTCCTTCTTTGGTTTAGTTTTCTTGAGTGGCGTTCAATGCGACTCCGTGAAACGGAAAGAAAAACAAAGCAGTTACTCGGCTGAGTACAACCCGACCGCTCGATCATGGAAAAAATAGAAAAAATCGCCGAGAACATGTATTTCGGTCCACACCTGTTTGCTCATGCACTTTACATGTCAGACTCGGCCATGCTGTGAGACAATAATATTCTCCGACTGCGGAAACACAAAGAAAAGAGACCAAAGAGATAGAGGAGACAAAGGTACACATTCAGTTCCTGTGTTGTCTCAGATTATGCATGTAGGTAGAACCGGTGCCGCCGTGCTATCTAGTCACCACTCATGCGCCCATTCTGTTCATCTCATATAAAAGGGCTAAATTTTTCTGTTTATTCTATCATTCCGAATTCATCGTTCCCAGATCCCTAGATATGCACTTCAAGAGCCTTCTTGTCCTTGCCACCCTTGCCACCCTTGCGGCCAGTCGTAGATATCGGTCTCGAGATCCAGCGCCAGTCCTTTCAAAAGAGCAAAAGGACAATTTGTTCAAGCTCGTGGATTATTTTTCATATAGCAAGCTTGTCGCCTTAGCCGTTGATGAAGCCCCTCGGGCACTCCACTACTGCACAGAGATCGACAAAGAAGTATGTCTTATGCAACAATTCAAACTCCCGGTATTCCTAACGCCCATGTACAGGAAATAGCAGGGCTTGAGCTCGCCATCAAAGACGTAACTCTTTTCGTATTTCTGTCTTTTGTGGTGTCTGACTGTTTCGTGTTTCAAGATCGAGCATGAAGCCGAGCTTGCCTTCAAAAGAATGTA
>JABCKQ010026315.1:0-15383 GCA_018857305.1 Termitomyces sp. T159_Od127 | reverse complement strand
ACTGGAGCAAGCAGTATAAGAGGGAAATGGCAGGATTCTCAAGCTTGCGGAAGCCGCGACGCATTTGACGGACTTTGGATTTCAATGCCTTTTCGGAGGTGCGACAACTTGAAGCCGTTCGGCATCCTCTGCAATCCTCGCTGTGTTTCGGGGCAGTTCTCGGTTTAATTTGGGTAAAGGCTGTGGCTTGGAGGGGGTGGTCAATTAGGACTGTTGTCTCAATTCGTTCCTGTGCGCTGCTCTATCCTTTCTTCTCACATCATTGGAGCATAGGTTAAGACACCCTTTCTGTTATAATGAGTGGGTCTTCACGCTCACTCGGGATAGCAGTAGACCCTCACAATCGCGCGAGGGTTCATTTTTACATAAAGACTACTTATATACAAGTGTATTACTAATTGTAAGCCGAATGATAAGTGAAAGTAAAACATCTAATTTCTTGTGTGGTGCTGGATATTCCAACACTTTCATCCCGAGCCCTTCGCTGTCATATGTTATCTTTCGCGGACGTTTCCTTCCCTCTTATTTTATTACTGATTATACACCCATATTCCTTCAGCAGGATGATTTAACCTTATCTGTCTTCACCAGTGCGCGGCAAGTCGAAATTTATTTTCGGCCAACAGCTCTTGCCCGGCTTTTTTCGGTCGCAATCAATCGTAACCTCATCGACCATCATTCTTATTCATATATTGCTCGACAAGTTTTCCTTGTAGTTTGTTCTTTGTAGCCGCTCTTCGCTTGACGAAATAGGGATGCAAGAAAAAGTTATAGAATTGCAGGATCGGGCACAAGGATGCATCGGATGAATGTATGATTTTGGCTTATGCCGCCTGCAAGCCGTACAGGGCTAAGATGCGGGGGTAAAGTAGCTCTCGTACTCTACGCCGGTAGGTAGAATGGTAGCGGTAATGGTGATGTACAAATATTTTGGTGTTTGGTATTGGAACTTTCCCCGCAGAGTTTGTGTGGCGTGTGTGATAGGCGAGGTTAAGTCGCAAGCGGTTTTGGGAGAGCAAGAGTGTTGGCATTGTGTTCGGGTTCTGTGGATGTGTAGCCCAATATATTTTGAGATTAAAATGTAAGGTGGCAAATAACTAGGGGATATCAAAGCTTGTGTGCTTGCGAAGTCAGCGAGGTCTAAAGTGCTAATGTCAAATGACATCGGATTTTGAGATCACATATCAAAGCTTGTGTGCTTGCGAAGTCAGCGAGGTCTAAAGTGCTAATGTCAAATGACATCGGATTTTGAGATCACAAAAAAAGCTGGGTGACCTTGAAGACGGGGTGAATCATACGGAAAATCGTCGCACTCGGCGAGTGCGCGCTTACGTCAGCATGCCTCCTGTGGTGTGCACGGCTCGGGCGTCGTACAAGAAGGCTGCCGGCGTCCTCGAGCTGACCGCCGAGCATCTGCAGTGGACCCCGCTCGGCAAGGCCGCCCCTGCCGTCCGCGTGCCCCACGCCCACGCCGCCTGTGAGTCTCTCCCCGCCGCCCGCCGCCCCGCTCACACAGCCCAGCCCTCTTCTGCAGCAAGGAGGGCGCCGCCCAGGTCCGCCTCAAGCTCGGCCTCCTCCACGACGACGCCGGCCACAACTTTACCTTTACTGCGCCCCCGCCTGCCGCCCACACCGAGCGCGAGCGCTTCAAGAAGGAGCTCACCGCCATCATCAGCCGCAACCGCGCCCAGGATGCCCCCGCCCCCGCCCCTGTCCCCACCCCGCGCCCAGTGGCCCCGCTCCCCGCCTCGCGCAGATCCACGCCCGTCATCACCGGCAACGACCCCGCTGCCGACTTTCGCCTCCGCAGAATCGTCCTCGTCGCCAACCCCGACCTCGCCCAGCTCCACCGCGACCTCGTCATCGGCGGTCAGATCACAGAAGAAGAGTTCTGGGACGGCCGCGAGGTGCGCCGTCTCTTTTGCCTGCGCCTCCCCGACTCACCTCCCCCAGCATCTCCTCCTCGCCCAGGCCGCCGCAGAGGCCCAGAAGAGAGGCAAGTCGGGCCAGCTCGTCGACCCCCGCCCAGAGGCAGTAGACGGCGGCGAAATCAAGATCAGAATCACCCCGCAGCTCGTGCACGACATCTTTGACGAGTACCCCGTCGTCGCCAAGGCCTACACCGAGAATGTTCCCTCCAAGGCGCGTCTCCCCCACGCATCGCACCCCCGCGCTCATCTCTCCTCCAGCTCACAGAAGAAAGCTTCTGGAAGCGCTACTTTCAGTCCAAACTCTTCAACGCCCACCGCGCCTCGATCCGCTCCACTGCCACCCAGCACGTCGTCAAAGACGACCCGATATTCGACAAGTACCTAGAAAAAGAAGACGACGGTCCGTCCGCCCCGCTCCCGCGAGTCTCTGCTGATCCCTCTCGCCAGGCCTAGAGCCACGCCGCCGTCGAAGCGATGCCGTCGACATCTTTGTCGACCTTGCCGCCACATCAGAGGACCACGAACCGGTTGCGCATCCCCCCGACGTGCCTTGGCTCCTCACTGACACCCTCACAGACCGGCAATGAGAAAGACATCACCATGCAAGCTGGCCGCCAAAAGGGCGCCATGCCCCTCATCCGCAAGTTTAATGAACATTCAGAACGCCTCCTTAATTCTGCACTGTATGCCGTCCCACTCTATACCCAACGCGATTCTGACTCTGATCAGAGGCGCGATGCCCGCGTCCAAACGACCGCGGGTTGAGGACCCCGAGGTGTGTCTTTCTCTGAAACGCCACTGCATCTCACCAACCATCACGCAGGACCAATACGCGCAAATTGAACTGGGAGACCTGCTGGACCCCAAAGCCGACACTGGTATCGAGCTGGAAATGCAGGACAGCCAGCGGTATTTTGAGGGTCGCGCCGGCGCGTTGGGCGGAGACGACACCAAGGTGCGTTCGCACTATACTTGCCCAGCTTGCGCGCGTCAACAATCCCAGGTCCTGGATGTACCAAGCGTGTTCCGAGAGGCCAAGGCAAACGTCGAGGGGTGGGAACAGAATCTATCACAGGTGCGCTGCATGCATACATACTCGCAAGTGCACGCCGTGACCGCTCCACCAGCTCAAACAAGAACGCAAAGCCGGAGACGCGGCGCTGCTCTCCATGACCCAAAACGTCTCCGCGCGGCTAGAAGTGCAAACGCGCAAGAGTGCGTAGCTTTTCCCTGCATCCCTTCGTCATGGTTGACATTCCCGTTCCCATAACGAAGACGACATCCCCGACGGGCTCTTTCGGCAGATGACGACCTGCCAGACCGCCGCCAACGAATTCCTGCGGCAGTTCTGGTCCGCGATGTATCCGCCCCCGATGGACGTGCAGACGGTCAACACGGCGACGCCCGCACAGCGCGCGGCGAAGGCTGCCAAGATGATCGCGTACATTGTAAAAACGCGCGAAAAAGTCGAGGCCCTCGTGAATGTCGCGAGAACGCACGGGGTGGACCCGACGCGCGTGGGGACGGTGTGTTTGCTGGCTTTTGTCCGTTGTTCTTTACTTATGACGTAGGCGCTGAAACCGGTGCTTGATGCCGTAGAGCAGGCGATTGCGTTTCACCAGCGGAAGTTGGCTGCAGGCCGTCCGTGATTTTAGAGCAGTTCTCACAACTGACATGCAGACATTCGCTCATTATTACAAGGTTTTATTATATCAACGAACTAATAAATCAACAGCCCGACGCTGGGGAGAAAATCGGCGCAACTTTAAGGGGTGGCCAGCATAGTATATATCCAATACATAATAATTTGTCCCAAAGTAGTTTGTACATACAACATCCCAACCAGTCTAGAATGGACTCGGCTGTTTCTGCACCTGTGATGTTGTAGCACATTCGTACGAGGTATACAGCACAAGGACGTGCAGAACCAGTGCGTATATAACAAAGAATGTCCGAGCACGACGGTTCGCAAGCACCGTCCTCGTTAGAACGTAGACTCCGCGTTCTATAGGGTGGAGGTTGTCGTACGCCCGCGTGGCCTCCTGCAAGACATTCATTCAATGGGTTTTTAAACAGAGGAGGGACGCGGAAACGTACCCGGCCGCGAAAGGCCTCGAACGGATCCATCGCCTGCTCATACCGCGTGTGGTACTTGCTCATGTCGTCTGTATGGACAGACCCCGACGGAAGAGGCAGCGGGTCCAGCTGCGTCACGGGCCGGGAGCTCTTCTCCTCGCGATAGCTCTGCATGTACCGCACCTTTTCGTAGAGCTTCAGGTTGTCGGTCTGCAGGTTCTTGATCTCGGCGCGCAGCTCGGAGATGATGTGGAATTGTTTCCGGAGCTCCTGTGTACGTCGGGTATGAGAGTGAGTGGGCTTGCAGAGGGGGACATGGGACGTACGTCTTCGAGCTCGGCGTTGCGCTGTCTGAACCGGTCCCGCTGGCTCGTGACGATCGGCAGAATCGAGACATCCGCGGAAGGGGTGAATGGTATCGGTTTGCTTGCGTTGGTTTCCTGGTGGCACAAAGTTCAGAGGTTATGTGTGTTTGGAGAGACAGACGATGCTGACGGGTTTTTTGGTCCCCAGTTCCAGACCGGCAAGAACGTCGAGTCCAGAATCAGACGACGGCACGTCTCCGTTGGTCCTATGCTTGTTCATCGAAAGGAGATCGGTCTCGAGCTTCTCGTTCAGTGTCTTTTGCTTTTCGAGCTCCGAGCCCAAGTTCTTGAGCTGGTCCTCGGCCGCTCGCAACGATTCTTCGAGCTCGCTGTGAAGGATCTGGAATTCTCTTGGTCGGGTAACCCGAAAACGGAAGATTCCACTCGGAAACATACTCGGAATTTGGTCAATTCTTCAAGGATGCGCTTGTTCTTGGTAGCGAGAAGAGCTTCCAAGGAGCTCCCCTGGTGCGTGTTTGCCTTTTCTGCATTTGGATTTGGCAACTTTAGGACGCTGCTGTTACCGCCGGCATCTTCATCTATGTCGAGCCCAGCAAATTCAACATACTATGAGGACAAAACATCAATTTTCGTGGATTGAACAAGACTGTTTGCCTGACTTTCATGATTTCCAGCTCCCGCTTGATTTCGTCGTAGTCGGCATACTGTTTCAGTTTCTGCTTCATCTGATCTACTTCACCAGTCTGTCCGATTGTCATTTATGGTCACGAGAAGGGTCACGATTTTCCAGACCTTTTTCTGACTTTCTTTGGTCAGTTCGTCGAGCTTCTTAGCGGCCCGGGCTTCGACCTCTGCTGTTAGAACCTTTTGTGCCTCTAGTGCGCGTGCCATGTGCTCAGATTCGCCTTCAAGGCCGGATATTTGAGCCTCAAGATACTTGACCCTGTGAAAAATGAAATGTCAAAACTGCCAAATGCCCCACATCAGAGCCTACTACTCACCGGTCAGAGGTATCGGTGCCACTACGTATAGCCTCCATCTCAGCACGTAACATTTCCTATATCCTGAATTGATGTATGAACCACAATACGTTGAATTTGAAGACACACATTCCGTCGTTCAACCGTCGCAACTCGACTATTGGCTCGATCAAGGTCTGCGACTAGCATGTCCACTTCAGCAAGTTTGGCAATAACTTCTTGATCTGTAATCCGCTTAACTGTGACTGCATGGACGGATAGCAGACTTCGTACCTTGTCGTTGGCTGTGATTCATGAGCTTTTCTTGATTTGAATCATTTGACGTGCGCAAGTCTCGCAGTTGATTCTTCGTCAGAGTTACTTGGCGTTGCAAGTCTTGCTCACTGGGCAGAACATATACATCAGCATGCCATATATGCACTTTGACACATACGCACCGTTCCTCGTAGTTTCTCAGTTTTTCGTCATAGGTGGCGTTAAGTTCGTTTTCCTTCTGAGAAACCTTCTCCAGAATCATGTCCTCCATCTAGAAAGGTGACGAAATATGACGACGGGGTCAAAGAACACGCATACCTTGTGTTCCAACTGTTCGACCTTGGCATCTAGCTTCTTCTTTGCCATTTCAATAGACGAAAATTCGTTCACGCGTTTCCGAAGTTCTACATTCTCTTCCCGCAGTCGACGCAATTCAACCTCCAACTCTAAAGCTTCCGCGACTCTGACAGTTTGGTCCTAGATTGGACGTCAGATCAAGGTGGACAAGGGACTGATATCACATCTCACCACTGCCGCTTCAAGAAGAGGATATGGGTCGGGTGCCTCAGCCAGGACCTTGTATACGTTTAGAAATGCATTCTCGGATGCCTTGGAGCGTTTGGTCAAGTTGTCAATTTCCGTTTGGTACGCTAACCCACTCAGTTAGTCTAGTTGATTCCACGACACACTGTTCATATTCATACCCTTGAGAAGACCCTTGAAAGCATTGGGCTTCTCGACCTCTGGGAGCTTCTTGAACTCTGAGCGACTTGATAAGTTGTAGGATATAGGATTTTGGATGGGAAACTCGACCTTTGGTCTTGTCTGCCAATGCCTTGCGTCCGACAACACTCTCTTTCTGGTTGTCGACGAGTTTGATGCCTTGATCATCCAGTGCCTTTTGGAGCTCAGTAAGATTGATGTCTGCAACAAATAAAGCTATTTCGAAGACGTTTAATGTCAAGCCTGCTGACCTCTCCATGTCGCCAATGCACCGGAGAAGTTTTGTTCTACGCTCATGCTAGTCGACTGCTGTTTCGCGTCACGAAGGACGGAAAGTGAGCTGACACGTGCACGTGACATCCTACTTTTTTCTCCAGCTCGCCAGACCGAGTGGTTACACATGAATGTCCTACGAAATCCCGTGCGCCAAGTGCTAAGGCGCTCTTATGCTACGGCACACCGTCCATTTGTCCCCCCTGCACAGCTCGCCAACGTTCGACGCGGACCGGGAGGTGTCAAACGTCGACGGAGACGAGACCAGGATGAAAACAAAGATGTCTCTGACTGGCAGGGAGAGTTACAAAAGAGTCCTCCATCCTCTCCCACCTTCTATACAGGTCGTTCCGAGTACTTTGACCAGGTCGTACTACTGCAAGACGCTATCGTTCAAGCTCGGAGATCACTCAAAACTCACTATCTCCTCCCTCTCCCTGAGTTCGCTCGTAAGAGCGTACCAGCCCCCTTGCCAATGTGGAAAGATCAGAAAGAAATGTGTGCCGACTTTCAAAGCCCCATGTCACGGTCGCGCTACCGTAGGGTCATTAAACTCCTGAACGAGCTGAATGGTTACTTTAGCATCGCGAAGGCCGCCAATGCCACCGACGTCAAGGTGGCTATAGGCTCCATCGTTGCTCTTTTTGAGAGTGGAAAGAAAGCAGCCTCGCTTGCTGAACGACAGAAGAAGCCTGCCTCACTAGATCAGTATGGGCGGTCGTATACAGTTGGAAAGCGGAAGACCAGTTCGGCGCGCGTGTGGATTATTCCTGTGCACGCCCAGAGTAAACAAGACGGTGAAGAAGGTGCTCCTGATCATGAGGAGATAACGACATCGACGATTCTTGTTAACAACATGCCCCTCGCCGAATACTTCCCAATACCCGTCGATCGCGAACGTATCATGCGTCCTTTCAAAGTCGCAGGAGTGGTTGGTGCCTACAATGTTTTTGCCCTTGTTCGTGGCGGCGGCACCACCGGTCAATCAGGCGCCCTCTCACATGGTATTGCAAAGGGCCTGGTCATACATGAGCCGCAATTGGCCGCAGTCTTGAAGAAAGGTCCGTATCTTTGCTGCTTTTCTTCTTTACAATGTTGTTTATTCGTATGTACCTGTAGCGGAACTCACGAGACGTGACCCTCGTATGGTGGAACGTAAGAAGACTGGCCTCGCAAAGGCACGCAAGAGGGTGTGTATTCAATTTCTTCTCCGAGACTTCTTGCTGACGGAACACGTCAGTATACTTGGGTCAAACGTTAGATCCTTTTACCAAAAACGTTCCCATTGTGCTTTATGTGTCATTTTACAAGAAATAGAGGTATCAATAATAAAGATCGTTCTGTGAGGGTGTGAATAAGCCTTCCGGTTTCTTCAACTAGAAACATTTGGAAGGAGCGGCTATGTCTAGAAGTTCTGTGAAGAATAAGGAGAACAATAAGAGCCTCTTTTGTGAGTTTTGTCCGAGTCGAGCCCAAAGGGGAGCTTCCAAGGTTTACCTTCTTCTCTGATGAGCTGTTTTTCAAAGCCGGTCAAGGATCGAGTACAGGATTGATTCGCGTTTATAAGGTCCGATGAGGGTAAGGATTCTTTTCAGGGTTGTACATAGTCAATTTAAAGATCTGCTCCTTCAAAGTCCTGACCGAAAAATCAGCGTTCGAAACCGATATAAGGGAACTTGGTAATTAAGCCTCCGTTAAGGTGAATGCGAGGAGAGGGATAATGCTGACTCATCCAGATGGTCCAAAAGATGTTCCGGAGCATTTCTTCTTCGTCCAACTCGAGGTCTGGATCTATATCATCGCTCACTTGCCCCGCGTTATCATCTGAATCACCACCGATGCTTTGAAATTCATCCGTTCTCGCCTGAGTCACTGTCCTCATTCATTTCCCAGCTTGCATAGCTCTTTCCAGTTGAGCCTTATGGTAATTTCGTGGTTCGATTGCATCAGAAGTGATGGAGTCATTAACTACGCAAGTACTCATTAGAGCAAAGGGAACTGACACGATATCATAATTTATGAGATGTGATAATAAGGTTAGAATTAAAAATTGTTTCTCGCCCAATGCTATTGGAAGTATATCCCATACAAAACATCGGATTGTGCAAAGCCGAGGCCACATGCTGGGCACTTTCGTTGCCGAGTGGAGATACGAGCGTCTATACAAGTCCGGCAGAATGCTGAAATGGAAATTCATTTTGAGTTGCGCGTCGTACCAAACAACGAAGGAGACTTACTATGCATGCATTTGGTGATCACAGTACTTCGGAACTCTACTTTGCATGCAGAGCACTTGAGGATACTCTAGAAATTCGGAATATAGGTAAATTGACGATCTCTTGCGAAATCACCTCACCAAAAGTTGTTCGTGTGTATGTTCACTGTTGCTGTTCTGAGAGGCCGCAGATTCTTGTTGTTTTATTTTGGTATCAAGCTCTTTCCTAGTGCGAATGAGCCCATCTTCTATTTTACGCAGCTCGGCGCGTTTCGCAGAATGTGACCTTTCTAGCTCACGGAGCACCGAGTGCATCTTGATAACGCGTTGGTGGTAGAATGTCGACAATTGACCCTGACACTTGCCTCGTTAGCTCGTTGCTGCTCTGCCTCACAACGATGAGTCCATTGCGCAACACTTCCATTCAAAGTCTCGACCTTTTCCTTGTAGACGAGACTGACGGTTTTCACTGCGGCTAGCTCTTTCTCGAGATTGCTCTAACGATATTCATCAGTGGTGTTCTAGAATATGTGCGGATCCAATACCAATTGGGCGGTAAGATTTTTTTCGGCGTCCACTAAACGTTCAACCACCTTGTTTTGCTTCTCTACATTTCTCTGTAATCTTGTTGTCTCTGCCGAGACAGCGTCCTTGTCTCGCATTGCAGCGTAATATTTATTTTCCGATTTGGCTTTCTAGACGAGGTTATAATCATAAGAATCGTAATGGAACTAACAAATATCAGGGCTCGCCTCGCTTGTGGCCTTCTTCAGTTGGTTCTCCAAGTTGCTGAGATCGAAAACTTTATCTTTGACTTGCCTTTCGAGAGACTCCCAGGCATTGGATAATTTCTCCAACTCGGTATAAAGAGACGTCTCTGCCTGAAAAGCTGCGTGAGATATACGGAACATAGCGAGAACACCCTATCTAACCTGGGTATGTTGACTATCCTGCAGTCGCAACTTCTGAACCTCTTCCTCCTTGTGCCGAAGTTGTTCTAACAAAGCTGAAGTGTCTGGTGGAAGTCCCGAAGTATCACCATAAACCCTTTTGTATTTATCCAATTGAGCCTGCACTTCTGCCAGTCTTTGCAAGGCGTCTGCCTCAGTCTGAAGATGCTCTGCAACATCAGGATGGCTTTCTTGATACTTGGCCAGTGACTTTTCCAAGATTGACGCCCGTTGTTCCGCAGCACTAGCATAAAACCAATTACAATCCGCTCGCAGAACTGTACTCGGGAAACTTACACAGCACGTTCCTTGAGTAACTTGAAGTATTCTGCTTCGTGGGTTTGCCCTTCCAAAAAGAATTTCATGAGGTCTTCTTCACCGGAATGAGCAGCCAAGCAGGCTTTGGATCGTGCAACTTCAGACTCCAGTGTCGTTATACGTTCCTTGAACAAAATATGACAGGTCGATTTGTGAAAGTTGGGAAAAGGCCATACCAAACGAGAATCGTTCAAAGCCTTCATTTCTCGCAACGACGCCATCTTGACACTGTCTGATTGTTTCCTCTCAATCAGCTCAGCTGCCTGTTGCTCACGTTGTTCCCGAAGTCGAGAATTCTCCGCGTCACGTTTCGCTAACATGGTCTTGAGTTCCTGATTGGCTTGATTAGCGGCAGTCTACAGAAGCATCAAAAACAGAAGAGAAGACAGAGAGGAGCGGAATGTACAATAACGTTTTCCTCCCACTCATTCCGCGACGCTCGTAGATTATTCAATTCTTCGACCATGCGGGTCACCTCTGCGCGGCTAGCGGTGAGAGAAGCCTGCAAAACGCCTGCATGATCCAAGAGATGCCTGTAGTGAGGGTTTTCAACGATTCTTTCATAAGACATTTGCTTCAACTGTCAAGGTCTCATCAGTGGGAACGTGATATATAGGATAGATAGATCAATTACCTCAGTCTCTAGCATCATGTTTTTGAACGTAGCTGACGAGATGTCCAGTTCGAGTTCGCTGATTCTTGCTTCTCTTGATGCAAGTTGCGCTCTAAGTACATCCACCTCCATCAGATCACCCATGCCGTTAGGCTGGGGAGGAGATTTGGGCTCCTGATCAAAAATTAGAAAGTAAAAGGATTAGAATAACCTGGACTCCCACCAATTAACCGAACCACTCACTGCAGGAGAGGACGGCTTTCGCTGCGACTCCTCTATCGCGTCTTCTACGTCCAACTGTCGTGACTCCCGTGTTTGCGAATGAATAGCGGCTACTGTCTTGCTCCTGTGACGATCAAGGCGGTTCTCGGTGATCTGAAGGTCTCTGAGATATTTCTCTTTCAACTCTTCCGCGTCTCGAAGTTGGGCTTGTACTAGGTCCAATTGTGTTTGGAGATATATGCGCTATACAAAGTTGGAATAGATGAACATCGAGTTCGAGGATGACGCACATCAGAAATTTCCTTTTGGCAAGTATGAGGCATACTCTCGGTAAGTAAAGGGGCCTGAGCGTTCTTTCCTGCCTCGAAAAGCCGCGTTACGAGGTTTTCAGTCGCTTTCATATTAACCTGCAAAACCTTTGTAACATCTGTCGAGTTGTCCTCTTGTAAATGCACAGTGAAATCGAACATCTCTGCACAAGTGAATCAGAACATCTGCGTGATGGAAATTTAAGGCACTAACGGTCAACCACTTCTGGCAAGTTGTCTGTCCTAACTAACAATCGTATGGTCTTGACCAGCTGAACACTGTGTCAATGAGAAAGCGGTGCGCAGCACTGCTTACACACCTGGTTCCAACACGCCGTCATGGCAGCCAAACCCACCTCACAAGACTGTTTTCTTTTTTCTAGGTCTTCTATACGAGATTGACAACGTTCATTCTCTCTGGAATAATGCTTCATTCTCCTATAAATGGCCTCTTTGCGGAAAAGCTAGGGTCGTTTGTTCAAAGGACATCACGGGAAGTATTGAACGCGTCTTACCTCGAGATTGTCAGCATCAAATTCCTCCTTAGCCATGCCATTTACTTGAGGGCTTCCATTGGGACCAGCGAGGACCCTTTTCTTGGTTGCGATAGAATCTTCGCTGTCGACGTGAGGCCTTTTCCTTGACACCTCCATGAACTTGAAAAGAGACAGAGATGACAGCCGAAACCTTGTGAGAATTTACAACTCCGCAATGATCAATATTTGTATGATCAACTCGAACCAACATGAAGATATTGAGGCTGCGCAATGATTCTTATGACGGCGAACTTCTTTGTCTGGAAAATTATGCCTCGTTGTGCGATTTTTCTAACGACGTTCACAATTTCTAGGCAGTAACCAACCTAAGCCTCACGATATCTTTATCTGCCAATTCTGCAATCTCACAATCTGCGGTGCTCCCATCCCCAATCTGTGTTTCGACGCATGCGAGATCCAATTCCTACTCTGATGTTAGGAAACTGTTGTATAATATCCAATGCTACCTCACCTTGTCTAAAACCGTCATGGGTTGATCTTCGACGAAAGGATAAGTACCAAAGCATCGAAAATTTTCCAAACCATATACTTACGCCAAACAGCAGTATTATAGACAATGCCCTGTGCAGCGCTGGCAACGAATGCTCTCAGAGTACCGAGGTCTGGACGGTCATCTACCCCGTTGTGTGCGACAACGACAAGGTACTTCAGCCCTGGATCTGTAATGCCCTCCCCTGTACCAGAACCCATGGGGATGAATGCCTGGTTGGAGAAAGGGTGGCGTTCCAAAACCTTGAATTCTAAATATCCGTCATTTGTGATGTCCTGGCAAGGCTGACAGCGATAAAGCGATATTGCAGAGCTTGCTCCAGCTTCTGCAGGATAGCATGATTCAATGAGAGAAAGCTTGTGGAATTTGTGCGCGGAACCTGCATTAGCAGGTGTAACCTTCGTTCCCTTTGGGACGGCGTGGAGATCGGTGTATCCTTGAATAACCTTACCAAACGGCGCGAACCCTTCAGGCGTCAGCGGTAGTACTGGAACAATCTTGGTGGAGGAAAAGAGCGCAGGGATGGCTTCAATTGATTGTTGTGTTGTTGGCGTAGCTGAAGTAGAACTCATAATCCCTATTGAACGGTCCGTGCCCGACCTGCAACCCATTATCCTGATCCTTTGTAGACCGCCGTCAGGATAGATAGTAACCTTGACGTGGCTGTAGCTCTTTCCCTCAACATTTTCAAATTGGAAATAGTGTTGTCTGTGTGGCCCTAGTTTAGTTCTCGGCAATATCAGTGTCCAGTTTTCCTCCCGATCAAGAGTCTTCCTATTGATGCTAGTATCGGTGTATAGTCCATGGACTTCACAGCTCTCTGGAAAATTGCCTTTGAAATGATGGGTGTCAACTACTACGTGCTCAAGTACACCAGGTACACCGCTGTGAATTTATTCACTATCAACAGCGGCCAATCAAAAGAATCATTGCTCACAGCTTGATGATAGCCCAATCCTTGTGTCCTTTGGTACGACTTCGCTTCGTCTCCCAACCCCCTCCCATGTTCTTACCTCGTCCAGGGACGATGAGATTGGCGCCGACACCAAAATGTTGGTCTGAAGTGTATTCTACACGTCCTCCCGCGAAAACATGAGCCAAATCGAAAATTTCGGACTCTTTCGACGGAATTACAGGCGAAACATGTCCATATACCCGAAAACGGGCCTTGATAACGCATTTTTATCAATTTTGCGCGTTTCATGACAATATACGGACATACGATGCCACCATCAGGATACATGTTGAGTTTAACATAGTTCACAGAATGGGATGCTGTAATAGTAAAGAGGTGTCGTGAGTTGGGTCCCAAGTCCACCTTCGGAAGTACTTCGGTCCACTGTAAGATTTAGCGCACAAATTCCCTCGCCTTCGTGGATCAACTCACTCGAGCATCATGAGGTGAAGGATTTTCCGATCCCAATCCACGCAGAACGTCGATTGAGACCTGTGGGGCCTCATTGCCTGATTTCGTGTCATCAAGCTGGATATCGAGAAGAACGATCTCACAGACCATTAAAGTGGGATGTGTCAACATCAAATCCAGTAATTGTACCAGTCGTTCCTAGTCTGATGATACACCTGTGCCCCAGATGAAAGAATGGATATATACCTGCCTAGAATCTTACCAGTCATATGCTGGATTATGTCTCCTGCTTTCCCATCCGCTATACAAGGCACCTTTAGGTCCGAACTGGCCTTTCAAGCTTGAAGCTGGCTATTTCCTGGCCTGTAAATTCTCTTCAAAGTCAGATATTGAAACATACCTCTTGTAGAAGCAAATGAAAGGCCTCAGCAAAGAATTCATCAGAAACCGAGACGACCTGGCCTCCTATGACCTCACTAGAGAGCTCTATTCCACATCGGGGGTCTAGCGATTGGATCTGAAGCACAGAAACTTGCCTGTCGTAACAGAGAACGTGTCTGAAAATTTATCTATCGCAATCCGTTGGTAGGACATGAAAGTTAATGATGAGGAGAACAATGGTATATACTCGTATATATACTTCTATGATGGTGGCACGTGGTCTCGATACGATCTACGATTGAAATCGAAGTATTGAAATTCATTTCAGTGTGATTGGAAATAGTCCTCTTGTTCACCTTACGCGTTACCGTCCAAGGAGAAACTCGATCAAAGAAGAGTTATACTGAAAGCGGGAGCTACGGGACCGGGAACGAGTAATACGTACCATATTCCACAGTTGCTATATATTTCCTGGCGGCTGTAATGATCCCCATTTTCAGCCCAGCGGATCTGGGCTGACCCTTTTCTCTCATGGCATCCTATCGAGTTCTCCCTCTTTTTACGTTCATGTCATGTTCTATAACTGTACTTATAGGTGCCAGTAAACCACCTTCACTGTCCAGTTTTGGGAACATTGTTGATTTCCACTATCTCACTTGTCCTGAAAAGTGTCACCCTTCTTCCTAGTTATATAGAAAGTTACAATATGGGGCATGTTTTAGATATGCCAGGCCATGCTAGGCCATGCCTGGCCAGTCTGAGCAAAACATTGGTCAAAAATTGACATGTAACATGTCAATTTTGTAGAGTAAAACAAAGTTTTAGTCCTCAGTCACTCCAACAATAAGTGATCGACTGAGGGTGCATTATTTGTTTACTCAAAATAAAAGAGAGAAAAAATGAGACAAAGAATAGCAAATATTGGTGTGGCTTATGGTGCACCTTCTGATTATGGTTACCATCCCAGATCTATAATGTTACAGATCTATAACGTTGGTACAGTTGGCTAATCCTTTGCTCTAACACTCCTCCTGACTTGCTCAATTATTAACATTCTTAATACCCAACAGGAAGATGAGGCAATTGTGGGTGGCTTATAGCAGGGGCTTTGTGCAGATGTCAGAGATATTCTTGGTGGAGGGAATATGTTTTACTTTGATCTCCCCCTCCTGAACTTGTTCCTGTATGTAATGGTGTTGAATATTGATATGTTTGGCTCAAGTGTGTCCTTGAGTTGTCTGAGCCAATGCAATAGACAAGTTGTTGTCCACAAGGAGTAGAGCGGGAAGTGGTTGCTCTATGTCAATCTTGAGAAGGAAGTTATGCATCTATAGAGCCTGTTGTAGCCCACATGTCATGGCCATATATTTGGCCTTGATGGTTGATAATGCTACTGTTG
>JABCKQ010026314.1:0-15463 GCA_018857305.1 Termitomyces sp. T159_Od127 | reverse complement strand
AGTTACTATTGTACCATTGATTATCATGCCTAATATAACTTTGGATTTCCCTCTGCTAGTTGTGTGATTGAGCTGCACGCCACATCAGTGCTGGGTCTCGGCTATCACACCACATCAGTGCCGGCACCACCCGTCACCCCCGGCCTGCGCCGAGACCCCCATCACACATCATGATCGCGCATCACTGCCGCCGACCTCCGCACGCCACGCCTCGCTCCCGCTCCCTCCTCACCGCACCACCACCACGTGTCTCTGCGCTTCCAGTACGAGACCTTTGCACCACACGACATGTCTTAGCCTCGCCCCGTCCCATGTGGTTCCCGGATCTCATCCCAAGCCCCGGCGCCGTGACCCGCTGCTGGAACCTGGGCCTGATCCTCAGGCCATACGTACTACATAGTATATAAGGCACAGAGTAGTAAGTAGGTACTCTAGTCTTGATATTACTGTAACCCCATCTTGTCTGTTGTGTTTTTGTCTCTGTTTCATCTCTCGCGTGTCCCGGTCTCATTACTTTTACTTGCTTCTTTTTCTCGTCATACTCGTCTCGTTTCGTCTCCCTGTCTTGTCTCCACTCATCTCATACCTCTAATCTATTCTCGTTGTTCTCCTTTCTCTTTTTTACTCTAAGTTCTCTTGACTCTCCGTTCCTGGCTCTTCTCTCGACTTAATCGTTTCCATCTCCTGTTATCTTATCTCGACTCTTTCCCCTTTTGATCATCCAACTTCCCCAGTTCTGTTTCCATCCCTGGGACCTGCTAAGTTCCCGCATCTGATTATCTCTTGGTCCCTGGGACTCACTCACGCACTGGCGCTTGCTTGTCTCACTCTCTTGCACCCCCGGGACTCGTGCTAACCCCCAGCACTTGTCCTTCACCCTCCCCGGCACTCGTCTCACCCACTGGCGCTACCAGCACTCTTCCACGCACCACCCCTGCCCCGCTTTGGTCTCCTATGCCTCGCGCTCCTCCCGGTGCTCTGTGTTTGTACACGGTGAATAACCGTAAGGTGGTTTGCCCAGTAGACTGAGCCCCCGTGGTCAGCGGAACCTGACACCAGCCTTGGCTAACCCCAGCACTTTTTCAACCGCAGCTGCCACATGCTGGCAACACCCGGCGCTTCCCCAGCCCATGCTGAGACCCCCATCATGCATCACGATTGTGCATCATTGCAGACTCTGCCCCACATGCCATGCCCCGCTTCCGCTCACTCCCTCGCTGCCACGCCGCTACATGTCTCTGCGCTCCCAGAGCAAGACCTCCATGCCATGCAACATGTCTCAATCCCCACCGCTGCCTTGAGCGACCCCCGGGTCTCACTCTAAGCCCCAGCACTGTGACTTGCCATCAGGACCTGGGCTTGGGTCTCAGGGCTTACTTACCGCTCAGTATATAAGGCATAGAGTAGTCAGTAGGACGCTAGTCTTGATATTACCATACTTCTCATATTGTTTCATTGTGTTTCGCCTCTGTCTCATAGTTTCATGTGCTCTAGTCTCTGTCTTTCTGCCTCTGTGTCATTTATCATTGTACTCGCCTTGTATCTTTTCCTGTTTGTTGTATCTACTCGTCTCTTACTCTAATTTCATCTCTGCTTCACTATTCTTCTCTCTTTCGACCTCTAAATTTGTTTGTCTCTTTCTTCTTCTGCCTCAAGCTTCAACTTGTTCTGTTTCTCCTTCCTCTTTATCTTATCTTGACTCTTTCTCCTTTTGGCTTGATTGACCCCCGCTCCACTTGCTTCTATCCCTAGGACTTGCCAAGTCCCTACGCTCGCTCAACTCTTTGTTTACTAAGCCCTGAGACTCACTCACGCACTGGCACTTGCTCGTCTCATCCTCATACTTCTCTGAGACCTACGCTTATCTCTGGCACCCATCTTTCACTCCTTACTAGCACTTGCCCTCCACCCCAGCGTTACCAGCAACCCTTCGCTCACACCCCTGGCTTTGCTTCAGTTTCCCATGCCTTGTGCTTGTGCCCACACTCTGCGTCCATGGACATAGTGCTCACCACGTAAGGTACTCGCCCAGTGGACTGAGCCTCCATGGTCAGCAGAACCTGACACAGCTTGCCACTGTCTTTCAACCAGCCTGCCACCTGCATCATTGGTTTCTCAGCATGCTTCAATCTCAGCTCTGTTTTCAATGCCTTCCACATTTAAGACCAGGCTACTGATGCCAGACCATGCTCTGACACACCTCCTTGATCCTTACCTGCTGACAACAACAACACCTTCACCTACACTTTCTCTTACATAAACAAACCTGAGGCCCTTGGCAAAGGGTTGGCCCTTCTTAGTGGAGCTCCTGCCCCAAAATTCCAATGCAAGTGTCTGCTTCACTTCAACTTGCACCAGCCCTGTAGAAATGCATCTCCAGCTAATGAACCCTATAACAACTACCCAAACAGCCTTTGGCCATCACCGCCACCAGCCACCACCACCTCTGGCACCCCTTGACCATCACTGCCCATGACCGCCACATCAGCGCCAGCCCTGGCTATCTCTGGCGCTTCTCTCAACTGTAGCCACCACATCAGCGCCAGTCTTGGCAACCTGGGGCACTTCTTCTAGCCCATGCCAAAGCCTCCCCTGGCTACCACCAAGATGCCCATCACACATCACAACCATGCATCACCACCGGTCCAACCTTTGTATGCCACACCCCACTCTTGCTCGCCTCCTCACCTCACTGCCATTCTATGTCTATGTGCTCCCCAAGCAAGGCCTTCCTTTGAAGAGCTTTCTTTATGCTGCACAACATGCATTGACTGCTGCCGCTTTGCACAATCCTCAGACTTCTTCTTAAGCCTCAGTGCCATGACTCATTACCAGGGCCTGGCTCTGCATCCTGGGGCCTATGTACCATCCAATATATAAGTTGTAGAGTAGCATCAAATACTCTAGTCTTGATATTGCTATACTTTTGTCTCTAGTTTCATGTTTCATCTCTGTTTCTTAGTCTTGTATGCCTATTTTTGTCTTATATTTGTCTTGTATTGTCTTGCTTCTCTCGTTTCTACTTGTTTCATACTCTCAATCTAACTCTGCTTTCCTCTCTCTCTATTTCCACCTCAAGTTTCTAAGTTTCTCCTCTCTTCTTTCTTTTCTCGCTTAGTCTTAACTCATTCTATTTACTCTTCCATCTCTTGTCTTAACTCTTTCCTCTTTTGGCTCGCTTAGATCCCCTATCTTGATCTTGGGACTCACTAAGTTCCTTTGCTTGCCCTGATAATTGGTTTAATAGCCCCAGGACTCGCTCGCACACTGGTGCTTGTCTTCCCCTCTACCCTTGCATCTCTGAGACTTGTGCTCACCTGGCACTCGTCTTCCCACCACCCCCAGCACTCACACCTCACCCTGGTGTGACCAGTGATCACTTACTTGACCACCACTCACATCTCTGGCCCCATCTTGGTCTTGCACACCCTGTGCTCTTGACAATACTGTTGTATTTGTAGACATCATGCACCATATAAAGATTTGCTCAGTAAACTGAGCCTCCGTAGTCAGCAGAACCTGACAATATGGGGCACATTCATCCCTTGGCAAAGCCTGTGCCTTCAGCCATGTCATACACCTTTATATTATTGTAGACATTTGTTAGCATTTGTGCTAGGTCAAAGGCTTCCTCTCCACTCTTAGTTTTTAGTTTGACCCTTTTGTTCAGGGCTTTTCACAGTTCTTGTGGGATGCTATCAAGGCCTGCTGCTCTACTAATTTTATCATCTCCTCAACTTCCTCCTTTGAGATTTCCCCACCCATCTCATTGATAAGACCCAAGTTATATCAAAAGGCGTACTGATGATTTCACTGGCACAGCCATGTGGATTAGTGATTAGTGCAACCTCTGAATTACCTGGCCCCTCTCAAAAGGCTGAGGTTTGAACTCTGGACAAACACTTAGCATATTTTTCATTTATTATTTTTTGATTTATTTTACCTTACTTTCTTGACCTCAAGGTTTCACCGGCCTTGCCACTGCACCCTGGTAACCACCATCATTTCACAACGCTGACATTTTGGTGATTTCATAACTACTTTTTGGCAATTTGACATGACAGACAGCCTGACTGGCGCTGCTAAGCATCGCTAAGGCCTGATGGACACTTTTTTATATAAAAGATTGTTGGCTATTATTTACTTACTGGTTCACCACATTGGTGACCCTTGAGTTGCCAACGGCGACTTTGCTTACAAGTTACTATATATACTGTACTTATAGCCTGCAAATAACAAGTTACCTTCCAAGTTACCTTCACCATCTAGCTTTTACGCTTGGGCTTCAGAGCTCAATTTTGCCTTTCTTAAGCTTACTCTATGCCAAGAGCACTATTGTACAGTGCCTTGTCTCACCACTAGGAGTATGCCAGTGTTCTTGTCTCGCCACTGGGAGTACGCCAGTGTCCTTGTTCTTTTTGCGCTTTGCACCTATAGTAAGCATCTAGTGCTTGGCAACTACGCTAAGCATCACCTTACCACTCCCTTACTGCTGCTCTCCACTAACTCATCTACTGAGACCCTGCCCGGCTCACCTCCACTAGCAAGCCCAATGCTACACTCAAACACCACTTGGTACAATTTTGAGCATCATCAACTTGGAGCCCACTGCGAGGGACTAGGGCAGAATTCCACCAGAGACACACTTCCAGAGGCAGTGCCGCCTTGCACAACAATTTGAAGGCACCATCATTCCTTTCCACTTAATGCCATCTACCCCACAGTTGCCAGGAGCCTTACCATCTGCGACTCTTCTTGAAGAACTCCACCAAGCTCAAGCAAACCTTACTGTCAACGACATTGAAGACCTCTTCCTATGCTCTATAAATTTCACAGTCAGCCCTGAAAACCCCCTCTATTTGCCTCTTGCCAATGTACAGTCATACATCCCACCATCTCCGCTTACCCCACTTTCTCAGCTATTTGACTCTCGCATTCCTTCACCATTTGCTAAAGACATGCCAACGAACCTTACTCTTATGCCAATGATACCATTGCCCTTACCAACTCCCATGGAACCCACCACGCAATGCATGCCACCATATAACCACTTCTCTGCGCCAAAGTGGGATAAATTAAAGCCCAGGAAATTAATGCTCTTCAGGGATTGTGGCATAACTGATCATACCCAAATGAAAGAATACATGGCAAGATATGTCATGTAGGACACAGCAAAGACTTGGACTGGCCTTCCCAAGTTTGCTGCCACTACCACTCTTGCTGGTGACCAGGCACATACCGCAATATCCTGTTCTGCTTGTACTCTGGCGCTGAAGAGTTTACATGCTACACGGTAAACGAGCTTCACCAGCTGGTCCAGAACAATTTTGACCTTAGCACATACACCCTTGGCACCTTGTTAACATATTACCGTGAATTTCAGGAAATCTCTTGATGGCTCCTGCAGCATGGCAAGATACATGCCAACAAAGAACAACACTTATTCCAACAAGGCATACCGACTTTGCTATGGGCAAAGATTGCTAGGCGCCTCAAAATCCTCAAACTGACCCATCACTCGGAAGACCCCTACGATGTCAAAGATGTTTATGAGGCAGGTAATTGGCATCTGAAGGATACTGATATGAGTCTAGGTACTCCTCACGCCAAGGGAATCTTGCTGGTCACAATCCAGCCCCAGGTCGCCAACAACACAGTCACTACTGACAGTTACATCAAGAAGGAAGACATGGAAGCTGCTATTAGCGCAGCAGTCGCTTCTGCTATGACATGCATAGAAACCATGATCAATACACAGCTTAGTACTCCTCGCACTCCTAACACCACTAACAGTCTGTGCCATTTTTGTGGCAAATTAGGCCACACTATGAGCAGAGAAAGATGTAACACCTTGGAACAGTACATCCGCTTAGGATGGGTCAGGTGCGGTACAGACAGCAAGGTGGTCCTCTCTACTGGCGCTAGTATCTCCAACTATCCAGAGCTCAAGTCCTACCAAGAAGGCACAAGAGTAACCCTGGCAACGTTGCCACTGGCACTTTTAGCAGTAACGCCAACTCTGATGCAGACCAACACGTTCAACAGCAGTTAATCCACAAGGTATTACACTTGGATAGTGTTGGTAAAAAGGGGAAATTGTCAAAGGAAAGTTGTATCGCAGCTCTTGAGATGGAGTTAAATGCTCTCAAGAACCAGGTGTTCAACGGGGTAGAGGTACCAAGGCCCAAGCAACCATTGAAGGGCTAGAAACCCATGGCGACTGTTGCCAACGACCCTGCCCCACCTGTGCCAGAAGCCTCCTCAGCCTCTCCTAGCACTGTCCCTGCTGACAACATGCCAACCATTGCTAACACTCTCAATCCCTTGCCACCCCTCCATCCATACTTAGGACTAAATAATTGCTATCAGCCCCCAGCACAACAAAACTTTGGCACCCCTGACAAGCGCACCGATGGTGCTTACCGACCTACAGCCCCAGTCTACGACATTGAAAAATCTAACCAGGTCTTTGCACATATTATGAAGTCAGCCATCACGCTTTCAGTAGAGGAGTTATGCAGCATAGTGCCAGACATCAGGAACCAAATGAGGACTGCGGTTACCCCTAGGTGCCAGGTAGTCACAGGAGTTGCTGAGGTGGATGAATTGGATGACACATTGCCAGGCTTTGTGGTCACCAGTGACACCCCACCTACACTAAGCACCAACACCGTATCATTAATCCCTGCCAAAGTCACTAATGCCACCTCCATTGACCCTGTTGAAACATATGTGAAATCCCTTGACACTGATGAAAATCCCACCATATTAACAGTTGCCCACAATTCCCAAGCCATACACTCTATAATGATGACTATCGACCACTGCACAGAGATAGAAGCAGTCATGGGCAGTGGCTCTCAAATCATCACCATGGCGGCAGAAGTTGCTAGTGATCTTGGCCTGATCTACGACCCTAGCATAGTACTCAACATGCAGAGTGCCAACGGCACCATCGACAGGTCCTAGGGCTTGCCAAGAATGTACCTTGCACTATTGGAGACGTAATGTTTTACCTCCAAGTCCACATCATTTGCTCACCTGCTTACAATCTCCTCCTTGGCCGACCCTTTGATGTCTTAGCATGCTCTATAGTTTGGACCATAACCGACAAAGAAACAACCCTGACTATTAGCAACCCCAACTCTGATCTTAGGCGCATGGTGCCTACATTTCCCAGGGGTAGGAATAAAGGACCACATGGCAAAGGACCTCTCTTCATGCACCAACACTTAGATGAGCAGTGGCACTTGTGTTTTCATCCACCGTCAAGGATGTGATTAGCAACAACGATGATCATGGAGATGTGGCACTGACATTGGAATACAACCATATCTTGGACAATTTATGTATACTGAAAATGGCCTTTCTTGACCCCGAAGTACTTTTCCCTCCCCAGACCACTAGCGCTAATACCATTGATAGTTCCACCCCTCTTGAAAACCCCTCCCTGTCATATTTGTACCTTACCGCTTCTGAAACCTTTGAACCCTTTGCTTCTCTTGAAACATACCTGACTACTTTACCTCATTCCCCTTCCTCTGCAATTCTTGGACTTATGCAATCAGTTGTACTCTCTACCTCTGAAATTCACCCCACCTATGTGCATGCTAACACCCCTAAAAGAAAAGGAGTACAGGTTAAGAAGAAATACAAGCCTGTAGCGCTCAAAGCCAAGCCGGTCGCCAGCAGCGTTCCTGAGGAATTCCAAATAGAGCAAAAAATCCTTGGCAACCCACTTGCTGACATGCCCTCTTTGGACCCCAACCCGCCACCATTTCAGCCCACAGGACACTTTACTAAGGAAAGGTGCCAACAGTTTCTCAAAGACCACAACACTGGCTTCCTTACCCCTGCTGAACTCAATGTCCTTAGCAACTTAATGTCAAAACAAAACAAGGCCTTTGCATGGGACGACACAGAAAGAGGAAGCTTCAGAACTGACTTCTTCCCGCCGGTGGTAATCCCTACAATTCCCCATGGTCCGTGGACTGAACATAACAGACCCATTCCTTCTGGATTGGAAGCGGAGGTCTGCCAGATCATTTGCGACAAAATTAAAGCTGGAGTCTACGAGCTGTCAAACAGTGCTTACTGCTCACGCTGGTTTTATGTACTCAAAAAACAATGGTAAACTTTGCATTGTCCACAGTTTAGAACCGCTAAATAAGGTCACTATTTGGTACTCTGGAGTGCCACCGTTCCTGGACCACGTGGCTGAATCCTTTGCTGGTTAGATCTGTGGCGCTACCTTGGACCTCTACATTGGCTATGACAAGTGGCTAATACATCCCACTTCCTGTGACCTTACCACCTTTCAGACACCCTTTGGCGCCCTTTGCTTAGTTACCCTCCCCATGGGTTGGACTAACTCCGTGCCCATCTTCCATGACGATGTCACTTACATCCTACAACCTGAAATCCCTGAATTCATCCTATGCTTCATTGACAATGTTGGCGCTAAGAGACCAAAAGACTGGCGACTCATTGATGGAACCCCCACTAAGCACCCTGACAACCCTGATATCCGCTTGGTGCTATAGGACTTCTTTCAGCTGCTCAACAAAGTGTTACAACACATGAAGTACTGTGGTGGGACATTCTCTGGGCACAAGCTAGTTCTATGCATGCCAACATTCAAAATTTTGGACCACGTCTGTACTCTCCAGAGACGCGTACTCAATGAGTCCTGCTTAGCATTACTAGAAAGATGGGGAATTTGTCACAATCTTTCAGAGGTTTGCGCCTTTTTGGGAACTGTGGGAGTACTACAGATGTTCATTTAGAACTTTGCTCACTGCGCACACCACCTTACCTGTCTTACTCATGCCAACAAACCCTTTGTATTTGGACCCAACCAAGTCAATGCCCAATGCGACCTTGTGAAGGCACTTCAGGACGCTAAGCCCCTAGTACCCATTGACTACACCTCTCCCAATCCTGTCATTCTTGCTGTCAACACCTCTTACATTGCTGTTGGATTCTACCTTTGTCAGTGCCTTAGCGACAACCGCAAGCAACAGCGCTACAACCGCTTTGGACCCATCACTTTTAATGACCATGAATCCCACTATAGTCAACCAAAACTGGAACTTTATGGCCTATTTTGAGTGTTCCAGGTGCTAAGAATGTACCTGATCGGAGTTAGGAACCTTATAGTAGAAGTGGATGCCAGGTACATCAAGGGTATGCTCCAGAACCCAGACATACAGCCGTCAGCAAGCATGAACCAATGGGTGGTAGCTATCCTTATGTTCCATTTTGAATTGGTTCACGTTAAAGGTACCTTCCACAGACCTGATGGATTATCTAGGTGACCAAGGCAGCGTGGCAACCCTGAAACAGACCTTAGTGACAACAAAGACTTTAGCAACTGGATCGACAGGCTCCATGGATTCATTCATTTGATTCAACTCCCCATTTGACTATTAAGACTTGACACCCCTGCCAACATGCTCCTTCACCCAATTGTACTCTACACACCAACTCCCTTCCCTACTATCAACACCTTCTATACCGAGGACTTGAATACCTACTCACAATGGATGTCAATATGGGTAGTAGAACTGCAGACATTACAAAAAGACAGCAGTAAACTCACCTACGATGCAGTGCCCAGGAGCGCTAAGGCCACTAAAGAAGACCGTTGCCTAAACTTGCTGCGCCAGTGGATGGACAACCTTAAGTGCCCTCCCCAGCAACCTTAAGTGCCCTCCCCAGCTAACAAACAATGAGTACAAGTCTTTCATTTGCTATGCTATCCACTTCTTCCTAAGCAACAATCGCCTTTGGTGCCATAATAAGGATGGCGCCCATAAGTTGGTGGTTTAGCAGGATGGTGTCGCCTATGGATCCTTCACGCTATGCACAACAAACTAGGACATTGAGGTCTCTGCGCAACCAGGGCTACTCTGCTGGAATGGTTTTGGTGGCCTCAAGCATGAGTGGATATCGCCTGGTATGTCAAAACGTGTCATCTTTGTCAGGTACAGCAAATGCACCAACTTCTCATACTGCCTATGGTTGCTATGCCTGCACTCTTATTCAGCAAGATCTATATCAACATGATGCATATGCCCAAGTCAGGACGCTTCAAGTACATCATCCAGGGAAGATGCTCACTAGTCCATTGGCCAGAGTTCTGCATGCTTCAGCGGGAAAACACAGAGGCTATTGCTAAGTGGCTTTTTGAAGATGTCATCTGCCGCTGGGGTGCGCTAAGAGAGATAGTAACCAACAATGGACGCTAATGTACCTTGCCAAGAAATACAACATCCACCACATATGCATTTTTGGCTACAACAAGCGTGCTAACAGACTAGTGGAGTGACTTCACTTTGACATGCGCTAAGCCCTCTTCAAAGTGGTGGACAGTGATGAGAATAGATGGAGTGAGGCTACATACTCAGTCTTTTGGTCTGAAAGGGTAACAATCCGTAAATGCATGAGATGCTCACTCTATTATGCGGCCACTGGCACCCACCCTTTACTACCCACTGACATAGTTGAAGCCACCTACTTACAGCCAGCCCCTAACAGCATATTGTCCACAACCAACTTGGTCGCCAGGTGAGCCATAGATTTGCAATGTTGCCAAGAAGACTTAGTGTGCCTACACGAGACCGTCTTTAGTGTGAGGTGCAAGGCAGCGCTAAGGTTTGAAACTAATCACAGTGCCACCATCAGGAACTATGACTTCAAAAGGGGAGCCTTGATCCTTATGTGCAACTCCAAGATTGAAACTACTCACAACAAGAAGATGCGTCCACAGTACCTTGGCCCCCTGGTAGTCATCTCCAGAAATAGAGGAGGTGCCTACGTCCTTTGCAAACTTGATGGCTCTGTGTTACATAGGCCTGTTGCTGCTTTTTGCTTACTATCCTACTTAGCACGTGAACATATCGACTTGCTGCTTAGCATCCTTGACATAGATACCACCAAGCTGAGGGAACTTGAAGAGACAGACCTGCTGGATGATGAAGACCTACCCACAATAGAAGAGGAAGACGACAAATAAGCGCCAATTAACAATATGCGCTAAGCCATTTCACTCTTTATACATCAAATTTTCATTTTGATCATTATGCAAACATACATTTATTCACTTATTACTTACTTTTCAAGACGCAGCGCTAAGAGCCTTAGCATCCAGCACTATGTGCAAACCAGCACCAAGGGGTTTTTTGCCATGATGATTTACTGAGTGTTCCTCAAAGGCCACTACTTATTTTAACAAACCACCAAAAATTTGCTAAGTCACTCCCTTACTTCACTTATAAATCCCCTCCACTTACTATACTATAGACTTTGTTTCTTACAATACCAACCAATCCTTTGAACTTGAACTTAACCTCTTGCTTCACACCATTCAGAATGGTATAGAGTTCGTGTTTTTCTACCTTTTACTATACATATTCTACACGTTATTCAAAATTGTTCAAATTATTTAACAAAATTTTGAAAAACTAAACGCCAACAGAAGTTAGCACCTAGTCATTGTCGGACAAGAGGCTGGGGTTGCACAAGGGGAGGAGGTCACCTTCCTGGATGTTGTTCTCCTCCTGCCACTCCAAGGCCTCAGTTATGTCCTCCTGGTAGTTGCGAAGTGTTTCCACACTTCACGCCAACGTTGAATAATGCAGACGCAAGCCCATCAGCTCTGCCTGCCCTGCCTCCCTCTCCTTCGTCAAGACCCTCTCCATGTGGGCGGCCCATGCTCTCATCCTCTCCAAAAACTCAGCTTGGTGAAGAGGCACCACTGGGTGCACCAAGTCTTCTCCTAGCCATTCAAAAGCCTCTCCCATAACTCTTGGTGCTGGAGGCGACATCCACCAAGGGTTGTACTAAAAGCTGCGTTAAGTATTGTAACAAACAAATAATGAACAAGACAACTCACCCTTGCCCTTATATGTTGCCTAGGCTTCCAGGATTCTGGCTCGTTGCTAGAGGACATGTCTTGGATTGCGGGGTGTCTGGTGCCCCACTCCGGCAACCAATTCCACTGAGGTAACCCCTTGCCCCAAGGATGTGCTTGGCAGGTCACCTCTGCCTTGCCCTCCTTCTTCACCTCCCTCTGGCTACTCTTGGGCTGCACCTCAGATTGGTGACTTGGGCCCACCAAGTCATCTCCTGCCAGCGCTGCCTTGCTGGCTTCAATAGCTGTGGCAAAACGGTGTGCCTCGTCCTCCTCCTCTTTCCTCAACTCCACCTCTGGTGTCACCACCGCTGGTGACACCACTCTTGCCCTCTTCTTCCCCTTCTCCATAGGCAACAAGGGCAGGGAAGCCTTGTGCTTACCCTTGCTGCCCTCTTTCTCCTCATCCTGGCATGTTGGTAGCACCAAACTCTTCTTGCTGATGGCAATGGCCTCACCCCTGGCCTCCACCTCCTGAGCCCTCTCCACCACCTCTCATGCTCTCCTCACCAGCACCGCTTGGTGGTATGTCCTCTCTACCACTTAGTCAGGGGTGTTCCCTTGCTCACGTGTCTTGGCACTATCCAGGGTACACAGCCTCTTCATAGCCATGCACCGGAAGCAGGGGGGTGCACCCATGGGGTACCAGCACCCCTCTAGACCATTATCCACCCAGCACTTGTCACACTAAAAAGAAATGGTCAGCAAACGCTAAAAGGAGAAAAAGTTTCTTATCACTCTCCACTCCTCCTTGAACACTTGGCACGTCACCAAGTCCACCGTCACCTTCTCCTTTGTCTCCTTCAACACCACTCCTGCCTCCATCCCCATGTCCACTATCACCTCTACTTGCCTGAACGCCAAGAGACACACCAACTCCTTGTCAGAAAAATCTTGCTGAGTTGGTGCCTGTTGCTAAGGGTCAACAAAAATAGTGAGTTCAAGAAGCATATCTTGGCGCTTGGCACCCCCTGTGCTTGGAGGACGGCTTAGTGGGGGACAACTTCTTAGCAGGCGATGCCAGTCTCTTGACGCCACCCATGGGAGCCTTTGGTGTTGCTGGCGTTGCCGCTCCTCTAGCAGCACTAGCTGTAGTCTCAGGCGTCCTCTCCTTAGCGCCTACTCCCTCCCCTTGCCCTTGCCATGATCCCTTGCCAGCACCTGTAGCCTCTCCCAAACCCAATCCTTTCAGCGCCAAGGCCTCCAAACTATTAGTGATGCACTGCTGCGCATCTGCCTCTGACTCCTTGGCGACCTTTTGCCAAAATTGATCTTGGTGTTGCAGGTCTTGTTCCACAAGGGGGGCGATGATAGCCTCTTTGCTGTGGGGGGACAAGTCAGACCAAAGCCAAGTAAAAAGAAAATCAGTAGAAGAAACTTACCTTTTGGTGGCCGTACTTACCACCAAAGGCTCTTCACCTGCCAGCAGGGCCTCCAACTCCTCATCAAAGGACGGAACCGCAGGCGCCTAGGACTGGTTGTCAGCACAGCGCTTGGCAACAATACAAGAACTTACAAAATCACTGGTGAACAGCACCAACCACTCAGCACCAATGTTGTCACAGTAGCGTGCCATGCACCACTCCAACAACTCCCTGTTCCTCTCCCATGTAATCCCATTCCCATGCATTGTCTGCCACTTCTGCCACAAGCGCATTATCCCTTTGACCTTGTTACAAAGTGCCTCAGTGCCCAGGCCTTGGACTTGCACCAGGAGCACATTGGCACGGGCAATGAAAGAAGAAGCAGCACAGAAAGCATCAGTGGTGGAGGTCAACATTGGAAGTGATGAAATTTTCAAAGTACCAAAACAACCGCTAAACCTTTTATATGCCCAAACTTTGCGCATGGACCATTAGCGCACAGACCCTCGACATGTGATTGCTAGGAGTTGACTGAGGACAGTCAATTTTTCAGTTGGGGGGAGATGATAAGACTCAGGTTGTATTAAAAGCCGTACTGATGATTTCACTGGCACAGCTGTGTGGATTAGTGGTTAGTGCAACCTCTGGATTACCTGGCCCCTCTCAAAAGGCTGAGGTTCAAACCCCAGACAAACACTTAGCATATTTTTCATTTATTATTTTTTGATTTATTTTACCTTACTTTCTTGACTCCAAGGTTTCACTGGCCTTGCCGCTGCACTCTGGTAACCACCATCATTTCACAACACTGACATTTTGGTGATTTCATAACTACTTTTTTTGGCATTTTGACATGACAGACAGCCTAACTGGTGCTGCTAGGCGTTGCTAAGGCCTGATGGACACTTTCCTATATAAAAGATTGTTGGCTATTATTTACTTACTAGTTCACCACGTTGGTGACCCTTGAGTTGCCAACGGTGACTTCGCTTACAAGTTACTATATATACTGTACTTATAGCCTGCAAATAACAAGTTACCTTTCAAGTTACCTTCACCATCTAGCTCTTACGCTTGGGCTTCAAAGCTCAATTTTGCCTTTCTTAAGCTTACTCTATGCCAAGAGCACTATTGTACAGTGCCTTGTCTCGCCACTGAGAGTATGCCAGTGTTATTGTCCTTTTCACGCTTTGCACCTATGGCAAGCATCTAGTGCTTGGTGACTATGTTAAGCATCACCTTACCACTCCCTTACCACTGCTCTCTGCTCGTCTATTGGGACCCTGCCTGGCTCACCTCCACTAGCAAGTGTCACGACCCGCTACCAACCTCCGGGACCCCAACCTTCTCAAAACCACCCCCACGACCACCCCGGGCCCGGACCGCTACCTGGCCAACTCCCCTGGTCATCACCGGCCATCACCAGCCATCAATGCCACCAGCCACCACCACCTGCGACATCTTCAGCCATCACCGCCCATCACTGCCCATTGCCGCCACAGCCACCACCACTCGCGGCACCCCCTGGCCATCACCGCCATGACTGCCACATCAGCGCTGGGTCTCAGCTATCACACCGCCTATAGCTGCCACATCAGCGCCGGCACCACCTGTCACCCCCAGCGCGTGCTGAGACCCCCATCACGCATCACAATCACACATCACTGCCGACCCAACCTCTGCACGCCACACCCCGCTCCCCCTCACCGCCCCACTACCGCATGTCTCTGCACTTCCAGTGTGAGACCTCCACACCACGCGACATGTCTCAACCTTGCTCCACCCCACGCGGCCCCCGGGTCTCACCCCAAGCCCTGGTGCCGCAACTCGCCGCTGGAACCCAGGCCTGAGCCCTGGGCCCTACATACTGCGTAGTATATAAGTTGTGGAGTAGTAAGTAGTACTCTAGTCTTGATATTACCGTAGCCTTGTATTGTTTTGCCTTGTTCTTGTTTCTGTTTTGTTTTCTCATGCACCCCGGTCTTGTTATTTCTACTTGCTTCTTTTCTCGTCATATTCATCTTGTTTTGTCTCTCTGTCTCGTCTCTACTCGCCTCGTACTCCCAATCTATTCTAGTTGCTCTCCTTTCCCTTTTCTACTTTAAGTCCCCTTGGTTCTCCGTTCCCGGCTCCTCTTTTCAACTTAATCATTTCCATCTCCCATTATCTTATCTCGACTCTTTCC
>JABCKQ010026312.1:0-15623 GCA_018857305.1 Termitomyces sp. T159_Od127 | reverse complement strand
AGCTGAGGATCGGACTCGTCGATGTTGTTTCCCTATAAAGTCGGCCTGCTTTCCGTTGTGTACACAGTCGTAGCTCTCCCCAGTGTAGTGGAGAAGAGAGTCCAGTGTCAGCTTACTTTGGACACCGCCTTGGTGCGTTGCAATACCTCCATACTTATTGGAAAAGCAACATCTGGTCTTGTAGTCTGTGGCTACAACATTGCAAAGCACTTACTTTGACACTGAAACCGGTCAATATAACGGTGGATCACTCTGGACCGATGCAGTGGCTTACATCGTTTGATTCACTGTCTTGATATCTGATCATCCGATAGAATACCCTTGAAGACCTTCACAATCTGATGCTTGCAACGGGAACAGATCAATTCTCAACCGTTGCCGATACGTCCCTCATTGGCAGGTCAGCATTAAATAGCAATACCAATTGGCAAAGCGTACTAGCAGGAAGCAACGATGATGCCGGTGTATTGATGTTGTCTCCCATCCTGCTTTCATTGTCTTATCTTTCTATTTAGTGGATCGTATTGGCTTTGTGGAAGATTGCTGATTATAAAAGCAATCGAGGCCAAGAGTTCAACGCATACCTCGTGAGATTGATTTTGTCCGAGGAAGAGCCGACACTGATCAATGAACGATTTCCAGGACAGTGCTAATACAATATATAACATCATTGCCGCACAATGGGACGACACGTGCGGTGGTGGAGGTAAATCTATCTACACATGAACTCCCAACGATAAATTGTCCTTTGGATATTCAGTATGGTGGTCAACCGCCCACACATATAAAAATGCTATTACCAATGAACTCTTCCTTCGACTCTCGGCTGAGGGCTATCTCAGGACCGGCATACAAACCTATCTCGACAATGCACTAAAGGTCTAGTTTTTAGAACTATCATGCACTTATGAATTAACCTTTTCAAAAGGCATGGTCTTGGCGTAGGACTTCGGACGCTTTTCTCGTTCGCATGAGGTTGATATCGAGTTGGAGTTAGTGGAAGTGGAATGCGCAATTCTGAAAATTTATGGAACGATGGACTCAACTTTGATAACTGTCAAAATAATGGACAGGTAAGTCAATTACACCTAGATATATATTTGTTGTGCCTTAGGAAAATCGCAATTTAGACTACTTGGACTTATAATCAAGTGAGCGACCTCAGGAAATGTCCTGAACATGTCGTAATTCGTAAAATTGATGATCACCTCAGGGTGTCATCGCATCCGGTTTAGGAGCACTATATGCTGCTACCGGCAACTCGTCCCTTTTAACGCAGGCGGAACTCACACTCGACGCCACCATTACACACCTTTCCACCAACAACATCCTTAGAGAGTCTTGCGACGATGCTGTGGCTGGAGGACCGATATGTGATCAGGACCAGGTATACCTTGTTTATTACCCTTACGAAGGTTCATTCTCAACCGATTTACAATAGCAAATTTTCAAGGTAATCTCCACGACGTCTTCTCGAGTTTCTCATTCGAGAGAACCCTGATTGCAGGGAATATGGACGAAACATCTTCAATTTTACCTTGATTATGCTAACGATCCTGCTCGCGTAGCGAAGTATAGCAGCTGGCTTGGTTCACAGACCTCGGCGGTTCTTCATTTTGGGACCAATGCTAACAATCTTGTCGGATCTGTGTGGTATGCACCGGATCAGGTAAGGAAACCGACTATGAATTGGCTTTCCATCTGATCATGAGAAGGGAGGATCAATTTTCACTCCAAAGACAGACGCCAGTGGGCTTGCGGCACACATTGCAGCGGCGAAATACGGACCATGCTGACCGTAGCAGAACGCGGATATGTTGTAGGGGTATCATTATGTCTCCGAGGTTTCCTGAACCACAAATGAAAGATAAAAACAAATGCGACGAAGAAAACTTGTACAGATAATCCTAGAAAGCACGGAAGAGAGGAGCATAAGCACGTACACTAACACATATAAACTATCCCTCCGTCCTTCGGTCTCCTACTGTCTCTTTGCGATGCAGTTGTGTGTCAAACTGCTGCGAAGGTTCTGGTGTCGAAGGTTCTGCTTCTTCACGAATGGTATCTCCTTCCGGCCCTCTCCACTTTCCTTTCATGACAGAGGATGTATCCGCGGCCGTTCCATTTAATGCTCTTTCTAAAGCTATATCATGTCATAACATCGTGAGATGATTAAAAGTCAGGGAACGTGCAACCTACCTTTTTCTCCCCTTTTCTTGAGCCGCAGTGACATTGCCCCTTGTAAGGAATCAATGTAAGACTCGTATTTAACAATCTCGGTCAGTAACCACTGGCTTTTCTTCTCCCAGTTTGTCTGAGCCTTGATTGCATTCGGTGATCTTGGTTGATACTGGATCAACCTGTGAGCCAATGATTACAAAAAGGCAATTATATACACACCAAAGCTGTCATAGGTTCGCGCAAGTCGTTATGTTTCTCCAGGTCCTTTTTCATGCTCATAACATGCTTCTTAAGAGCCTCAAGCTGCGTTTCTTCGTCGTGAACGCTAGACACGACCGGGGGAAGTGGAGCTTTCCAGTCATTGATCGTTGTTCTCTCACCCCAAGGTGAGTGCATTGCTCGAATCGTCGCCGATCCATCCCTCCATCCACCGAATTTACTACGAGTGCTCCGTCCACTTTTGACACTCATGGCATCTGTGTAGTCTTTGACAGATTCGGTTTCTGGCTGACATCGGCTATTGGAGAGGCTGTCGAACACACGATTCCAGCCATACTCCATGTTCGAAACACCCCCTGCTAACGGCTCTTTACTCGTTCGTGCAGCCCAGTAGTTGCAGGTTGAAACCCATTCGTTGACCAACTCTTCAGTACCTGCCTGGAAAAAATAGACGGCACCGTTCGCCATGGTGAGGACCATGCAATAGGGTCGTTGTCGATTATATCCTGGCGGCGGAAGAGAATGGGCCAAGGAATGGGCAAGATGAACTTGTCCAACTGATTGAGCATTGGCCTAGAATACTCGTGATAAGTGGCATGCACGAAGACAATTATATCGACTTACAAGCCAGTTACCGCCTCCAAAAGTACCCGTTGCGCTGCTCGAGTGATCACCGAATGTGAACATATTCAATTCGCCTTTCTGAATGACAACGAAAACATCCATCCAGGATTTGTCACGCGCCCGCTTGCCGCTAGATTCCCAATATTGCTTCCTACAAAGTATTCCTTCCTTAGCCCAGGGAGCTCCTAGAAGGGCTAGCTCTTCGTCGCTGATACTGATCGTAGTATCGTCGGTCGCGTCGCTACGAACACTCCGGTCATCATCTTCCTGGGCTTCGCGTATAATAGTGTGCGACAAATTCGAGGCAAAACCCAGGGTAGGATTGAGGAAGGAAGAACTCGAATTATACATAGCCTTCACATGTTGATGTTTATCAGTAAAAGTAAAAATAAGGACGTTCGGAATCATACCTCATGGGTAGATGTAGCGAAGCTCGGCGAGGGACTAACACGACCATCTATGCTGCTGTTGCTACTATAAGGGCTGGCGCCTTGAGCTACGAGAATGGACTGCAGGCCACGTATACTGCCTCGCTTCAGTGTCGTCAATCTATCCGGCTGACCGCGCAAGCTGCGATTACGCATCACCAAACCCCCCGTATTTAGGTTTGCCGCAGAGTGAGTGATACTAGAGGTGAGGGGTTGTAATATCTGCTGGCTCTTGATAGCGTTGTACATTTCCTAGCATAGAACTTATGAGAACAGATGAATCCTTATCTTAACAACATTACACAAAGCTCGCCTTGAGAAGACTTTCCATGTCAATTTCCCATCCCCGACCAAGAGTAGGATTAAGTGATGTTCGCGGTTCATAGACGTTAGATACTTGCACCGATGGCGTGCTGCCGTTCGCTTCCTTCTGTAGGGCCATCACACCTTCTTTGGAGACACTATTCCAACTCGTTATGCTATCGCTTCGCTTGGGACGAACGTAAGGTTCAGTGCCATCTTGAGGTCCACGAACGTTGCTGCAGTCATCGTAAGTGAGATCTGATACCGAAAGATCGGTCGGAGGTGTTGGTTGAAGCGACATTTGCAGGGCAGTAAGAGTGTTGCGAACAAACTGGTTACGGGACATTCGTGTGGTTAGATCGGCGACGTGAAGATCAGTATTGAGGAGGAGAAGGGAGTACGCGACAGAATGGACGATGTCTTAAGAATATGTTAGTAGAAAGATACAATGACAACACGATGTCTTACTAGCGCTGCCATAGATGCCCCCTGGGTTACATTCCCAGTAGCGACGGCTGAATTCCTGAAGGATGCGGTCTACTTGTTGTGTTTCAGCTTTGAGATAGAGTTTAGAACAAAGACGGCTGGAACACTCTTGAGGTATAAGTAGTGGAACGAACTGCGAAACTCACCGGAAAGCCATGTCTAGTCTTAAGCCAGCGAAGTCAAAAAAGTTCACATAATGGCGAAGCGCTGTTTTATTGATACGGCCGCTGCGGCACGGGTAAGCATTTTATCCTCCTTTGATGGACGATGTTGTACGCACTGTCCACCAAGCCATTCTGCAATCTTTTCTTTCGCCAAAAAATCTTCATCCTCTTCCCAACACCGAGAGGCAAGCTCCTTCCCGCGAGTCTCCATCTCAACGCAATCCTCCGATGGATTGAGAGAATGCGAGGCAGAGGATTGAGCTGCAGAAGAGAAACGAGCCAAAGTCAGATCGTTTATCGATAGGTCCTGTTGTGAGCCTCTACGAGCAGGCACTATTGAAGATGAGTTTGGTCAACTAAGCACACAAGTACAAGGTATAGGCCTCACACGCATGCGTCCCCTCCCCATTCGGGATGAGCGAGGGTTCCGAACTGGATGCTGCCGAGCGATGAAGTGTCCGCAGCCGAGCTGTATCTCGAGCACTGCCAGTAGATGGGCTGGCGATAGGTCCGTTCCTTGATCGCAATGGACTTGAAGCGTGCCTCGAGGTACTGTGTGGTGATCCTATCATAGAGGTAGGGCGCGCAGTTGGGCGTGGCATATGAAGAGAGGTAGTACGTGGAGGGACAATAGAGGAAGAGGTTGGTTCTCTCTTGGGAGAGTCATTCTCAAGTTGATGAGATGGTATCTGGAGCATCAAAATGGGAGTCGTCGGGGGTGGCACTGAGTCCGACTTCTTGATATCTGAGCGGACATCGGATGGCGGATGAAGGCCGTCAGTAGCTGATCGGACCGCAGGTTTGCAAGCGGGAGTAGAGGGATCTTGAAGATTGAGCGAGTCATATACCGGGTCTAGTTGAAAAAGTTTACTTTCGAAGTTACCCAAAGTCCCAGTAAAAGATATGTCACCTATACGCAGTACTGATGGCCTGTGTTCTGGAGTCGCTGGAGGTGCCATCATTTCTTTTTTGAGATCGTTCTCACAGATGCTCCTGCTCCGCCGCATTCTGGCTTTGTCGGCATTTGCGGAATCAGGTTCGGAAGTCGCATCCTCGTTGGTATGGGTACGCTCAACGAACACGATAGATCGCTCGTCTGGGTCATAATTCTCTTTCATACTGGCGATTACGTCTGACAAGGGTTTAGACGTGTCGGGTGGGCGCAGGGCATTTGAACTGGTGAAGATGTCTGCTATTGGTGAGCCCACAGGAGTCCGCTGCTGATGTTCTAATGGTATAGGTGGAACAGGTGGTGCAAAGGCGTCGAAGAGTGACGGTGTCTCGTAATGGGGTGTCGTATGTGGCAGGGACGCATCAGTTTTCTGTTTGTAATCAAATTTCAGTGACAGAGGGACAGATATCAAGGGTTTCCCATACGGATCGCTCCCGTTGTGCCCCACTACTCTGACCCATCAATTTACCCAGAAAGGCACTTGTTTTAGCCCTAACTGACGATTTGGGCGCCTGATGATCATCAATGTCATGCTGGATGGCCTATAATAGACAGTTTACACACTCTAACTGTCCCATTCTCCTTTAAACGAGGACTTGGAAGCATCCAGTCTGAACCAATTTCATGTTTGGGAGATTTATACTTGGCTTTCGTAAGTTGCGTTGACTGAGGAGTCGAGGGGTTGGAGGATACTGTTGTTGACGCTCGCTGTCGCCCGCTAGTAGATGGTCGTTCAATTGGTAAAGGTGGAGGCGGAGACTCGTGCCGATTCTCCTTTTGTTGTGCATCAGCGCCTCCCTTTGCTCTGCGCAGAAGAGTTGCTAGGTCAGGGCTGCTCGACGTGCCTGGGGACCGGTACATGGAACGGCGGTTAGTCTGCCGTTCTGTCGTGACTGTTGTCGTGTCTTCGGCATCATAATACATATCTTGAGAAGAGGATGATTGGGATGAAGAGCCTCCATTTTGAGTCGGGGAAGGTACAGGAACTGAAGCTGGAGTTGGTGGAACGATAGTTGGTGTTGCCGGCTGCTGCTTTCGAGGTGTATGTTGGCGCGGTGGAGTTGGTGAAGTAAAACTCGTGTTCATCGCAGTGTCGACACCAAGCGAACTGACGTCCAGCCCTTCTTTGAGCAGGACTGTACCGTTTCCGAGCAAAGCTCGCTCGAAATCAAGGTCAGTACGTGACACCCGACGATTCAGCGGTTTGTTTCCACTGATGTCCTTGGAGGCAACGGGCTCGAGTCTATTCGGGAACGCAGGAGGTGGCTGTGGAGATCGCGCGGCAGCGACATTCTGACGGAATACAGACGCCAGGACGGGCAGACGACGTAGAGATCAAGGCGGAACTAATATCGCCATTATTTCTCACATACATATAAACACATCAAAAATAGTCTATAATCATTGGAGCTGGAGTCCACCATGGGTTGGCCACTAATATACAGCTCGTAACACAGTCAAAGATATAGGTGCATCATAATCATGAACAGAGACATTAATCAAAACATGAGGAGTGATACAGCAGTTCGGCATTATATTCGCGAACCAAAGATCAGTGCTCACCAATCAACCTGTCTTATGTGTCTGTTTGCAATCCGGTTGACGTCCGCCTCTGTCGTTTCATAGCCATCGTGCCGGATGTCGCAGCCACAGCCACACCAGCCCGAGCTAATAGGTTGGAGCCCCTTCCGACGCCAGCGAGTAGCGAACCTGATTGTGAACGAGGCCTTGAAGTAGATGAAGCGATCTTCGGAAGGGAAGATTTCCGTGAGTTACTCTGCGCACCCGACGCTCGATTCCTAATCGAAGCAACATCAGAAGGTTGGCACAAGGCAGGGACTAGAGACGAACCGCTTCTTGATAACGTCGGTTTTAAGAGATAAAGGACGAACCACGCCGTGTAATTTCTATATATAACATCGATCAACATATCAAATCCCTGAAATGTGACGTATAACACTCACGAAGAACAGGCCACAGGCATTGCCTGAGAAAATCAAAAGATAAGCCACGAATACCTTTAAAAGAGATTTGAGATACGCACACAACGGCTGACCTTCAGGATCCCTTCTCCACAACGGCGTATTTGTTGTTTGGCAGTTAGTACACGACGTTTGGGATTGATCTCCTTCTTCACTCGCGGCCTTCTCTCCGCTTAGAATATCAGGTGTGCTGGACGATGAACGAAGCTCTCCTGGTGAATTGGGATTAGGCACGGGCAACGAAGCTTTCTTTTGAATGGCTTCTGGCTTCAAAGGTACGTATTTCCTTCCATTCACTGTCCTCGCTGAGTGAATAGACGAGCTAGGAACACCCTCGGCGGATGGGGGTGTGGACGCATTTGAAACATTATGAGGTTCAGGCGACGCATCTGCACTAGATCCCGTACCATTGCCCCGGCCATCGCTTGAAGGACTGGTATGGAAATGTGCAAATCCACCGACGACTTTTGTGCCGCCACTAGTACTACCAGGACCCCCTGCTGCACCACCATTCTCAATCTGGCCTGTAAGAATCTGAGCGGGGTCAACATGGGTATATGGATTCCTGGCATCGAGTCCGGGGTACATCAAACCAAATAGTTGCCCGTAATCAAAGAGTCCTTCGTCTATGCCCGCCAGGTTTGCAGCATTCAGAGAAGCATATCCTTCCGCCATGGCTGCGCTGGCTGCCGCTGCGGCAGCTGATAAACCCTCATTCCTTTGGGAGATTGTATCCGGAGAAGAGAATGTCTGGTTGATAATCGGAGACTGTCCAGACGACTGCTGCCGTACTTGTGAACGATAGGGGTCAAAGTCGGGTTGCCTTCCCGCAGGTGAAGTCGACGTCGATGGAAGAGAATACAGGCTCTCATGGGAAGGGAAGGAGAAGTTGAACGCCCCAGAAGGAAACGAACTTCGACTCCCCTCTATTTGTTCAGTATGTAAAAGAGGCGGAACACCGCTGCCACTAACAATAGAAGGGTCAGCGCGTAACATGCTCTCCAAGTGTGGAGTCTCAGCACGTCGTTTTTGGCCCACGAAATTCTCAGGTGGCAGTGGCTTGCCATTTACCTGGTGCCGTCCACCTAAACCAGCCAGAATACCTTCTCTAGAAACAGTGTGATCGAAGCTAGTCTTGCGAACGTGTCGAGGAAACGATCGCTCTTCAACCGGAGGTCCATGGCTATGCGGTGCCGACGGCATCCTGGATAGGCCATGCAAACCAGTGGAAGGAAGAGAGGAAGGTGCGAAAACAGGACTATCAATGGCAGCAAAAGTAGGGTTAAAGTTAGAGGCATTGAGAAACCGCACTTCAGGAAACGAGTGACCGGTTTCTGCTTGGTCTTCAAAGACAGACGGTAATTCAGATGTGTGGTTCAAGGTAGACGATGGACTGCGTCGGCCATAGGTCAATGACAGCATCGATGGGCCTGTAATACTCCCAGGTATAGGTATGCTAGGAGATGTCGACAGTGTAGCTTTTGAAGCGCCCTTGGCGAAGCTTACACTGTCGAGAGACTTGAAACCATCATCAATATTTGGAAACGTATAACGTGCATCGTATGGCGCCATATTGAGTAATCCATGCTGATCAAATGTTTGCCCAAGTTCAGGTGGGCGTGATCTTGACCGACTTGCTGGGCGCCAATCCATCGATATCCTCGACCTCGACCTACTCAATGCCCGCCAATCCATGGGCACGACGCTGAATGGCCAAGCTAAGGGATAAATGAAGGGCGAAAGGGACAATCAAGTACGCACTCGGACTCCTCAAGAACATCTTGATTCGTGCCATCGAATCCAACAACTCGCACCCTCGCTTTACCCTTGTCGATCCGTCGACCGCGCTCATCAGATGGCCTCAAGGATTCTAAATCCGCTGTTTGGGTCTGTTCAGTTTTGATGATATCCTGGGTAGCTACATCGTGGCTCGAGGCACTTTCTTGCTCCTTTACCACAGCTTCGTCATCCTCACCCTTCTTCTTCTTCAACGCCAATGCCATCATACGCCAAGTCAGATTCTCCATCCGTTGCGCATGAGGCAAAGTAGCCTTCGTTCGTGCGTACATTTTCCACACTTGTGTAGCTAGCGGATCATCCTTTGCAAGCTGTGCTGGGTCAGGCTCAATCTCTTTCGTCTGTAACATAGGGGAACCAGTGATTCTGGGTGATGTAAAGGGACTAGTGGCTTGTGGAGATAAAGGGCTTCTAGCTGAGGCAAACAATTCTTCTGAGAAGATGTCTGTGAACAAGGTCGATTTCGAGGCGAGGCTGGGTGACTTTGATGACACGGGTGATTGCTCGTAACTCCTGTCGGACGGAAGCTTGGACTCTGGGAGAGTAGTAGACAGGTGATCGTTGAGCCCACATGCTGAAGGAGATGGAACGGAGGTAGAGGCAGGGGACATCCATAGTGATGGTGGGAGGCGAGGATTCAAACGCTCACCTGTTGGCGGATAGGGATGGACGATGGTTCCAGGTAAACTATCATGAAAGTGATGGCTGAGGGAGGGGCTGAGCGCCTGAGCTACGGTGGGACCACTATTCGTTCGATGAAGCGATCCCGGAGCGGTTGATTGTTCAGCTGTTATGAGATCCGTGGATTAGAGTGCTAGGATGAAAATATAAGGGATTGAGACAAACCTCCTGCGAATTTAGTCTTTGCATCAGACGACCGTGGAAGGGAGTTCTTCGTTTTCTTCATCGAAATTCCCGAGGGAAACTTGAGTAGTGTGGGTGAATGGCTTTGAGACCTAGAACCAGGCGAGCCAGACTGGGAAACGCTGGAAACCTGTGTTTGGTAGGAGCTATGGTATGAGCTTGAAAGACTAGGTGTAGCAGACGGGGATGAAGAGATGGATGGCACAGGTGCATTGGACACAAGACCTGTAAGAGGATTGGGATGAATGGGTGATGGAAATGAGTGCGCCCAATCATTTCCGAATGTGTTCTGCACGGGTGTTTGTAAGTCTGAGCCCAAGTCATTGTTCAAAAGATCGGCTAGGAGATACTCGTTTCCAGGTCCAAGATTCAGGCTTTGAGACCATGGAGAGGCATGGCCAGATGATGAGGGGTGGCTCACGTTGTATGAGCTGAGCACAGAGTTGCCGAGAGTCGAATGAGAGGCTGGAGACCAAACTCTCGTGTGCAGCTGGCTGGTGGAATTAGTAGGATCGATGTGTCGCCGTGAAGAGGTTGCGAGATTCTCCATGAGTTACGGACGTTGAAATGACACCTGGTCGACCCCTAGGAGAGAGATGTAGGACTTCTACAGTCCGGGGACTGAAAGAGGCGGTTGGAGATGACCTATAGCCTTCTAGGCTCTGAAATGGCTTGCACAATGTGCAGGCTTGGGGAGGAGAAGAACTCGGCGTGAATACGGACTCTACAACAAATCTCCGGTCCGTCCTCAGAAAACCCTGTCACACAGATGTCACATCAGCTTGGCCTGGTGTCTCGGGTCCCGATGTCGATGAGAACGGTTATGATCATCGCACGCTTCAGGTTCGTTCATTTCGGGGACAATAAGCTAAGAACTTGTCTGCGGTTGCTCTTGAGCTTTCTCTACGATCCAACATACGAGTTTATGCGTTCTACCAGGCTGAACGAGAGACTTCGTCTTTACTCACTCAATCTAGTGGTCAGGCTGACTTCACTCAGCTGATTCCACTCACTCTCGTATTATGCGGATTCTCCCACGCTGGTCTGCTGTATGAAATAAATTCCATGATCTACTGACCTTCTAATTCGTTTTTCCCTTTCTTTTTACCGGTCTGTTTTCCGTCAGACCTTGATCGATCAAACTGGGTAGAGAATGTGTCGCACACATATCTTGGCAACACACGCGTAGATATCTCTCAGTTTCGAAAATTTGTCTCGCCCGGATGGACAGTGTATCTCGATTGTGCGTAGCAGCCTGCTTCTACTGCCCAACAGCAACGAGTTCATCTATGATGCTGTCGGATTTTTGTGGAGTCAAATCTTCCTGAATTATCCCACCTCAAGGTATTTGCGGTGCTCGATACTTCGTTAGTTCTTCAATTCACATTCTTTAGAAGCTAGGTGTAGTGCCGAAAAGCCGATGCCTGTCCGGATTCTCCTTTCGTTATTTTCTGTGATTTCTAAACCGTCCTCCCAAAATGTGAAGACAATACACATCAAGTCGTAAGTGGAGCCTTCCTACGATGCGTCCAAAATCGCACGAACTTCCGGATATAGATAGAAATATGCATAGGTACCCTCCAAGAAGACAAGATAGAACGAGTTCAAAGGCTCTTTGAGAGCATAAGGATGGCTGGACAGGAGCTGGCGGAAAATGACCTCCTATGCCCTCGATCCTCAGTTCAGAATTCACAGCTAACGGAAAATCCCGGAGCATTCACGACAAAAGGAACCGGCGAAGGATTCAGTTAGTCAATAACTGTCCAATCGAGAAAGAAGTACTTCTTCGAGTCCATGGAGTGAGAATCCCTGTCCTTGACTCGGACAGCAAAATGGCTACGTCGTCTTCCATACGTCCACGTGCACAGATCACAGGCCTTTTTCCCGTTTACGCCTCCAATACTTCTCACACTTATCTCTATCTCTAGGATGTTATCTGCAGATATTAACGCGATTACATACGTAGCCTGATCTGAAATGAATTTACACATATAAGCCTTTCTTTGTTGATCGCGCGAGCTTATTCTTGGTCCCCAACCATCTCTCCACCCTCCCGACTCCAGGCTCATATCACTGACTGACATTGGTGTGATACTACCGACCTTCGTGGGTGAGAAGTCCTTTACTCATTTGGGCTAGCGACGATGGCAGCAACCTTGTGACCTTGAGTATACACTTGACGTTAACGATGCGAGCACACGGACCCACGACACTATTAGCCTACGCGAGGGAAAATGTCGGATTTACAGGATCAAGTCTGTAGGTTGAGGACCTGCTGCTCTCGTGATACTCTGTCACCAAACAAGTATGTCCAACAATATCTGAGAGACGAGCATAGAATTCATCTATATTGCTTAAAGCTGGACAGTGGACAGTAACAAAAAGCGCAAGTAAGATCTATGAAGATGCTTGTGAGGCCCTATGGATGTGGATATTCTTTTTGAATGGCATAAGTGATGATGGTTGTAGCTAAATTCGAGATCGAGATCGGAAAAGAGGTATCCAGAAAGGTATGAGGTGCGATGTCAGTTCACTTTCTTCTCCGCAGTGTTTTGGCTCGGAGCATCTGGGGTGTCACTCCAACTCAATGCGTCTCGAAGCTCACCTCGAACGGCTGCTGTTATCATGAAAGACAAGATACCGGCTGGACTACAATGTTGATCAGTCTCTACCGCAACTAGAGGTCAGCGGCAGCCGTACCTCAGATACAAGAGCGCCGGCTGTGCCGCTTCGAGATAATGCATCACGGTCATAGTTGTCACAAGACCCAGAAAATACGCCGTCAAAGTGGAATAGAAGTACGGTTTAGGGAAGGATATTTGTCTCGACGTCTTAGATTGCAGAGCTCTATAGTAGTCATATCGGAGCGCAAAAGCTACCAATGTGCCTGGGATCACAATGTCACCCAATCCTAGCATCGTGTATCCACGATGACTTGAAAAAATTAGCGACTTTGGCCAGAGTAGTTTGATTGGAACATCGAGCGTTGTCGCCACCTTGACCATCTATTGTACATGAGATTGTGTCAGTGCCGCCTTCGCGGATCACAACGAAAGAGACCCACCACTTCTGTTCCGAATACCCACCAAATGTCATAGAAGAACAGACCTGTAAGAAGGATAGCGCCAGTTTTAAAGGAGTCAATTTTGAGCAAAGAAATGGCATTGTGTGCAAAGGAAAGTCCCATGATATCTGTTATCAACGCTGACTTCCCATAGGTCTTAGTAAGGGATAGGACGGATGGAATGACCGCAAGGGGAAGCAGACAGATTGAAGGGGTCTTAAATGATAGATATGCAAAAGCTGTGAAAGACTGAGATTAATCTCGAAGACTACGTGTGGGGGCGAGGCCTACTAGTTGTGCCCTTTTTCACACTGAAGGTTATCTTGTCAAACCGCTTCCAACAGTCTTCACCAAGGGCGAAACGCGTCAAGGATATTGACGACTGATTTAGCGTGTCAGAGTCATAGGATGGAGCGAAGAGAACATGTGCTATCTTACCTTCCAAACACCTGCCACGCCTGCCAAAGAGAAATAACAGCCAAGAAACCAGTTAATCCACTCCTTTCCAAGATACTTAATGACAAGATAAAATCCAAGCAAGATGAAGGATCCGAACTACAGTAGATGAGCGCACTCTCAATCAAAATTCAGTGTATAGAGCTTCTTACAACAGGAAACAGCCATGCATCATTAGAAGACATGCGCTCTATAACATCCTTTTCCTCCTCACCGTCCTTAGAAGAACTGCCATCCGTCAACTTCGCGTTCTTTCCAAGTGTAAAGGTCGATCATCTCTCAGAATTCGACACTATTGAGACTATCAAACGTACGGGTAAGGATCCAAATGACCCAGCATAAACAGAACCACAAGCTAGGATCAAAATACCGGCGTAGGACGACAAAAGATCCCAGTCTCCCATTGGTGAGGTAAAAAATATGGAGTCTGAACAAGTTCAAACGGGGCACAAGTAATGTTGCGTCTGTTGAAGTCACAAGACCAAACCAACTTGATACAAACAATTTAGTTGAATCCGTTCGACTCATTTATTCCTCCACAACGTCAATGTAAACAACTAGAACATTTTGCGCTACGCGATGAGAGATATTCGGGTCGAAGGGAGCCCGAAGCCAAGTAGGCCACGTTCGATCGGCATAAAACGCGTGCCGCATCCTGTTCTCTCTTCCTTTCTCCGCACTTACAAATGACTCCAGCGAAAATCCGACTCAAACTGTCTAAACCAATCGTCGTGCGAAAGGGATATAAGTCAATCTAGTGTTTTTGCCAGATTAGGTCAGAACCTTTATGTTAAAACCTTTATTTCTGACAGATAAGTCGAATTTATCTATGTAGGTAGTTACGTCAGTACGTAGGTCGCGATTGTGTGTTCATGGGTGTCGACTCAGGTTAACATACAATTGACTGGAGGTTCGTCACCAGGTATGTCGGTAGTTATGCGGGTGAGGAACAATGATTGCTTTGTGTAAGGGTCATTCAGAAAGGGGTAAAAGATATGCAATGAGTTGACGATAGGGGTCGGGGCTGACAGTGCACCTCGCGACATGCCAACGATTCCTGTTGCCTCTGATTGACCTCGTGCTAAGACTGGTACACTCCTTTCGTGAGATCTTCATTCTTCACCTTACTTAAAGCCTTTCGAAGCTCTTCTGAATTTCCGACGAAGTCATAAACGAGAAATCTGTGGATATCTGGTCCAAGTATAGAAGCTACGCCACCCTTTTGGAACGAGATAAGGAAGCGCATTTCCGAAATTCCGTAGGCGTTCCGACTGACGTCAACAGCGCCCTGAGAACAAACGGAGTTAGCGGTCCGGCTGGAAATACAAGAAGGCTTGTGTTCAAAAAGTTGTACGATCTATCAGCGCTTGATTCTATAAGTACATTCACAACTGCATGTCTATTTTGGTGATGGGCTCAGGTCTACGTAGCTTGAATTTACACATGATAAAGTATTCTATGAAAATCAGACTTGTCGAACTTGTCTTCTTCAAGTCAACAATCATCTTTACAGATATATATTTCAGATCAAGGCCGCATCCGGGGTGTTCGGGGGATCTCGGTAATATTATCACCTAGCGTTTTTGTTGTACGAGTCCCGACTGATTCGAGCGTTGAACCAACCTTACTCTTAAATTGTTTTTAAGCAAGCCAACTTGTAGAGATCCGCAGACAGGTATGCGTCGTCCTAACGTTCAACGTTCAACGCTGACAGTATCTTGTGGCCTAGAACGGGGAGTGATCAATCTTGATGACTCGGCGCGGCCAACAATGGACGAGGGGAGGGACGGAGTCCACGGACGATCTGTCTAACTCGATCCCATCAAATGACCTTCTTCGCTGTCAAGCGTATATTCTTGATTAATATATCAATATTATTAATATGCTCTGTTAACTGTCTAGATTTCTTACATCTATGTTAAGTGCATTTCATGGTACAAGAGGTCACTAAACATGTTGAAGGCAGAGTCTATCTATCAAGAATAACTCATGACAATTGTTTTGAGATTTTTGAGCATAGAGGTCTAATATATGCAATGGAAATATTTTAACACTTTGATCATAATATTTGGATTTATCTCTGCAAGGGTCTGAAAATCACAT